>JAPYZJ010001399.1:0-27894 GCA_030522765.1 Ophioninae sp. B BG-2022a | reverse complement strand
GATCATCAGAAGCGTTTATTGGATATGACGAAGTCTTGGACGGAAGTTCACACGAGGATAAAGAAAGATCGACAAATTTCCGAGAATCAGCTGAAGGCTTTGAACGAAGAACTATTAACGGAGAAATTTTTATTAGAGAGACAAGTAAATATAATAGAAGATAGTCCTGATTGTTTGGCTGAAGACAGACCATTACCAGCATCAGCTAAAACAAACGAACGCTCCGAACAAGCGTGTCAGGATTTCGGTGGCGAGTCGTTGCGATCGTCCAAAAATAAACGCGAAAGTATCCTCGACGAAGAGATAGTCGAGATTTCTCATCCACGTCAAAATGGCTTGGCTGAAGACTCGCCAACTGATGAAAACCCCGGAAGCTATAAAACCCTCATAAACGACAGGGAGTCAAGATTAACAACGGAAAACACCAATGATTCAGTTCGAATTACAAAAGACTCGAACGATCGAGGATCAGTAAAAATCACAGCGAATGGTATTGGCAAAAGCAACGCTGGTGGGACGGACGCAAAGTTGATGGATTTCAACAAACAGAGATTATTGGCTGCTATGAAGGCGATCGACGACAATGACAATATTGATTTTACGGGCAATCACAAATATAGATTTCACAATAATGCCGTTCGAGCGCAAACTACCGCCACGGAAAATCTCTACCGAGGACTTCCCGCACACGCGAGAAAGAAGGACGATTTACTGAAGGAAATATTTGGCGATGGAAAAGTAGAGAGCAAACTTCGTGGCGGATGTAGTAAGCTGCATTGAAGGAAAACTAAACGTCAACCAACCCAATGAAACGTGTCTGAGAAATGCTGACATTGTGAAATAACTGGGCTGGTTCAAAGAGAATACGATTTGATTTTCCCCAAGATGATCTTGGCCACCGAGACCTTGATAATCTAGGTTACCATCGATCATAGATATTCTGAATATTTGTACACACAATTGAATATTCAAGATGCAGGCCCCACCGTCTTGTCAAACGGAGATCAATGAGACATTTTCAAATAATCGTAGTATGAATTCCATGCTCGTAAATTACAATTGACATCATTGTTTAACCAAGTTTCTCAGTGGCCAAGATAATTCAAATAAGAAATAAAAGTTAGGTTCGTCGTAATGTGACAGCAAGTCCGAATGCCGAAAAATTTCATACTTTGTCAGCAGTATCTTCTCGACCAAGGAAGGACATTAAAGCATGGAAGTGACAGCTCGTTCAACGAGAGTTTGGAAAGTCTGACTGTACACACGGGTAAGCCTCCCTAATTTGTATAAAGCCTCAATTGCGTCTCATATTGTACTATGAAGTTCGAGAAAATGGAAAATAAATAATTTCTTACAATAATTTACACTGTGTTATCTTCTTACGCCTGTAAACAATTTCGTAAACGATTTTCTGTGTTGTGAATAGGCAATATAAAATTTATTTTCCTAAAAATAGATATCTGATCGGTGTTCCTTTATCAACAATTCGCATCATTGTATTAAATTATAACAATACAATATAAAAGTTTCGATCAATATATAACACGTGTGTGTATATATACAGATAGTTTTCCAATATTATCTAATACTCGTTTTTGTTAGTCTTGTACATTTGCGAAATACCACGAAAACCGCAACAATTCTCTCGCTGTATTATTTTAAGCACCGCACTGTTAATTTTATGTAACGAAGCGTGCAGCGCTTACGACTCGTTGAGATTTATTTCATTGGTGTTAGCGTTTGATATGCTAAAACGGTATTACAACGTAAGATCCAATAATTTTTGGCATCGTCAGGTATCCACAGAACAAAAAACAACAGTTGCCGCCCGGTGTTAATTCGTCCCCACACTGTAAACCAGTATAACTTCGATTCGAATGAAAAACTATTTCCAAATAATTTAACGACGTAAGACATCTGAATAATAAATATTGCAAAACCGCTCGTTACAAAGTTCTACGGATCAACCGAGAATAAATTAAACAAAAAATTATTTCGATTTACACGCCCCTTTTTTTTTTCTTTGTCGTGTAATGCCCAATAATCATTTTGCTCGCCATAATTTCGAAGTATCGCAAATAACGATTATCAAAAAATCCGATAAACAATCTTAACGCGATTGAACCTTTGCACTGGTTGTATAATTCGTAGCATCTGGATTTTTGCTAAAAATCTCCCATCGCCTCGATTATGTTCGAAAGGGCTGTCCTGGCGTCACTTTCTTGAAATACATTGAGGACTTCCATCGCCTTCTGCGAATGTTCCTTTTGCAGCTGTTTTGTTTGCTCGATGCCCGGTCCTTTCGTAACAATATCGTATACCTTCAACAATATATCAGAAACTTCATCGAAGAACCGATTACGTCCTATTTATCAAAATTACTGTACATACGTTTCTAAAAAAGTCTAATGCAGGTTACTATTACAAATAATAGTAACTTAATTCGTAAATACCTTTTCGTAATCTACGTTTTCGACTGATTCGAGTCCCTTATCTATCTCTGTTAAGATAGACGGGTCGTATTCGATGTGAAACATGACTGGAGCTGAGCACAGATTGAAAGGCGTAGTAAGGTCTTTACTGATGAATGGACGCAGATCCAAACAGGCCTGACAAAAAATATCAGTTCGTAAGACGCATATCAATGAAAAAAAAAAACCATTTATATATTATTCGATGGCATCGTGTCAAGTGTAAAAAAAAAAAATATTTTAAGCCTAGAACAATCACCTGCCACGCCAGAGCCAAATGGTTTCCGAACTTGTAACCCTGCGCTTGAATTTCTTCGTTGTGTCCGGCAAGCGTTAATGTACCTCGGCAAGCCTTGCCCAATAGAGCCCCGGTGCTCAACACGTTTTGGAGGGTCCATTCCCTCACCGCGTAGCCCGTACGATCAGCAGGCGGTATCGAAGGCAACGGATTGTTCTGGCTGTCTCTACGACCAACGAAGTCCGCTTCTGCCAAATCACGAACAGCACTGGACATCGATTCTACAACCTTACGATAAACAAAAAATTAACCACTCTCATTTTTATTTATAATTTTTCGGGAAGTTCAATCGTACTGTGGAGAGTTACGATATTGATACTGAATTCATAGAATTCGTCCGAAAGGACTTATTTTTTATGGCAAAAAGATTGCAATTAAGAATTATTATTTTAGGTAGTCCAAGTTCGCGTGAACAGCGCCTGATATGTGGTTTTCCAAATTCCATAGATTTTTCAATTACTTATTTTGGAAGAGTACCGTCATCAAGCTAAGCAGTCCAACTGTGAGCTATAAAATACATCGATGTTTGAAGTATTATAAATTCTTACATCTCGATTCCTTAAATTGGCGAGTTCAGCGCTGCTGTTACTGAGCAGATAATCACCGCACAGAAGAGCAATTTTATTGCCAAAGGTCATGTCATTGAGTTCTGAAGCTTCTGGATAAACACCAGGCTGTATATTGACCAAGCCTTTATGAACCAAGTGACTGGTTCTGATCATCTCCGTCACCTCCGCCAATGCCCTCTGGCTATTGTTGAGGAATTTATGTGACTTTATATCCAGACCAGAGTATGCAAAATAACTAGACATTTTTTAACTATGTAAATATCATCAAATGAAAACGGAAGTTTTCATACCTGTGCAATACTCCAGCGGCTTTGTCTTCCTCCATATCGTCCACATGCAAATGACCTGCTGCCTTCGATATTAATAACACTATTAGGCCCCATGCCTGCATATTGTTCCTCCCATTGTATAATAGGCTCCTAGGTAAATTGTCGAATACATTTAATCAAATTTCTGAAATTGGTTCTCGGATATAAGAAGATTCTTTTGTATCGTGACAATCCGTACCGAATCAAATATAATTTTCACAAATGGATATAAGAAACACGGCGGCATCCGATTTTACTGTTTACGATAGAATTTTCATACAAATTGCATAAATCCTTAGCATCAATGTCATCATAAATGTTACGTACTTGGCAGTCTTCAGTAGCGGATGGTTGGATCCGACAAGTTTACGCAAGTGGACCGCAACATTGGCAATCTCGTCGCTGAGCAGCCATCTCAAGCTCATAAACGACGTAGGATAACCAACGATCTTTTCAGCTTCCGAAACAGCCCGGTTCCAATCTGGCTTTTGATTAGCTGCCACTTTCGTACCGTAACGTTTGGCATCCTCGTGAACGATTCGTCTTCGCAATGAGGTCGGAAGGCGATTTTCCGGGCAAGAAATGCTATACTTGTCGCACAACAACGAAGACATTCCGTTGCTCTTACGCAGCATCGACAGAAGCGATTTGTTCACGGACATTTTTGATTTTGTGCGTTCAACTTGTCAATAACTACAAACGCGTAAAATAAATCGTGAAATGAAGTTGTCGGAAGAGTAGTGCGTGCTCGCGCTCGCGAAACGTTTCACGTATGCTTACATATTCAACAGGTATTTTATAAAGTGTGCGAGTTCATAAAAACTTTCACCTCCGACCCCAATTTCTCTGGTATAACCTCCTTCGCATCTAGCGTGACGTACACTCGCATTGACGTCCGAACGGTTTCGGTACACGAGAACGGTAAGCCCGCGTGACTGTGGACACCAGGAATTCCGAAGGTCGAATTTATGCAATCGATCATTATACATAGAAGAAACACAATTTTTTATATCTTTTATTCGATTACTGCGTTTTTACTATTATTATGACTTTTGCTTTTTTCCAAATGGATGGGAAAGTTGCATTCTATACGAATGGGGATACATGCTGTTTTCAAGTTGTAGGAATAAAGAACAGCAGATAAAAATGCTTTTATTATTATATAATTTTTTCATTGGATCTCAGCAGAGCATTAATGTTTTTGCACTTACGAACTTAAATCTTCGTGGATGAAAAATATATTACAAATAATGATGATGCGAATTTTACAAATCTAAAGGTCGTTTAGAGAATTGATAATTGAAATAAGCTCTACGTGTTTGAATAAATCAGATTTCTCGTATTTTAATATTCCAATTTTATTAATAATTAAGTATGCTTCTCGCTTCCGTTGGATATCACGCTTTACGTTTTTTAATAGCTGAGGCTTCATCGTTACAAAGGAGAATGAAAAGTGGGTTTGGGAAAATGTTAGCGACATATTTGCCTCGTTTATGGACATGCATTGTTGTATCGTATGAGAAAAATACCGTTTTTCTTTTGTGTAAGATTATTAGGAACAAATTCGCATATATTTTAACTGCAAATTAGGAATGCCGCGAATCCAGACGGTGGCGCCTTTGTTCTCGCAAATGATGTATTTGCAAGGGACGACAAGTTGGTAATATCGCTAGACGAAATGTCCAGTTTGGCAGCTGCGCGCCATCAGCCGACGAGACACAGTACGATTCGGTTGGTAAGGTAGGAATGCAAGAAAATATTTGAAGGCTTTCAGTCTGATCCTCATTGGGTATATAATGCCGGAGAGTAGTGGGGCATGTCACATTTGTAACCCAATTATCATAAGTACGTTATGCCATAAATTCCCGCCATTGCGTTTGAGTTTTTTGATGAATTTCGCGCAAGTGGAAGAAAATAGACGTGGGCCCGTTCGAGTTACAATTTGGAACGTCCGAGTAGCGTGTGTTACATGTTCGCAAAATTACTTTGTAAAAATGTAAAGTGCATTGCGCAAAATCTAGTCGCGACCTGTTATCCTCACCGGTACAATATTCGCATTTACTGTTCTTCATCGACATTGAATACGAATATCGTGATGTCGTCGAAACGTGGACGTCCCGCCAAGGTTAGAACGCTTCGAAATGCTCGTAAAATTACTTGTTTATAGTCAACTTGTAATCCGATTTTTCGATGTTCAAATATAAATTCTCTGCTTTCAAAGGCCGGTTCAGCGAAATCTTCGAAGGAGGGTAAAAGCTCAGTCGAAACGACGCGCGCCAAAAAAACAAAGCGGGAAAATGATGACGAAGAACCAAAACCGAAAAAATCTAAAGTCGAAGAACCAAAACCAAAAAAATCTCAAGTCGACGAGCCAAAAACAATGATGAATAAAGTTGATACGGATCTGAGTAGCATTGATTTTAGCTGCGACAAGCTCAATAAAAATGGCCAGCCGTACAACTTGAAAATATCCTCGTGGAACGTTTCTGGCATCAGAGCTGTTATAAAAGTAACGCTATTTCTACCTGAAAACTCCGTTAATAAGAATATTCACAAAATTGTAACTTTGCATTTTCTTTTTCCAGAAAAATGGTATCGACTATATCCTGAAAGAAAGTGCAGACATAGTGGCGTTGCAAGAAACTAAATGTGAAAGTAGTAAACTTCCGGTGGAAGTGAAATTACCTGGATATCAGCGTTATTTCTTGGAAAGTAAGAATCTCGTACAATTCTTATTTTATAATGATTTTGACGATATAAAACAACTCCAATGAGTTCTGGAAACAAAGGCTTTGGGTTGGAATAATCCTTTGGAATTATTATTTGCTATACCATATCAATACGTTATCCTTACAGGCAAGAAGCTAGGCTATTGCGGCGTAGCTTTGTACTCGAAAGTAAAACCAATCGATGTTAAGTACGGCCTGCCAAACTCTGAATGCAACGATGAAGGTAGATGTATCATGGCTGAATATGAAAAATTCTACTTAATCAATGTCTGTGAGTATAAATATCCCATGACTAAAATTGGCAACTTGCGCAAATGCGTTAAAACCAAAAAATGGCCAATGTGTTTGCGAGCGAGTAATCCCAGAGCTTATTGTCAACGAAATGTGTTTTTATTTTCAGATGTACCGAACGCTGGTGCCAAGCTGGTAACTATGCCCAAAAGACTAAAATGGAACACAGCGTTCAAAGAATACGTGAAAAAATTGGATGAGAAAAAACCAGTGATCATTTGTGGTGATATGAACGTCGCTCATCAAGAAATAGGTCTCATTTCACTTTCCAATCATCAATAAACTTGTTAAACTTATATTTGACAAAATGCTGCTTTTCGTTTCCTGTAGATCTGAAGAATCCAAAAACCAACACGAAGAACGCGGGTTTTACACAGGAAGAACGAGATGGCATGACAGATTTGCTGGAAAGTGGTTTTGTTGATACATTCAGAGATTTGTATCCAGACAGGACAGAGGCTTACACCTTTTGGGCGTACTTCAACCAGGCCAGAGCCAAGAATATTGGATGGTGAGTGAATCCTCTATTTATTCACGTTTTTCGATACCAACAATTATTAACTTATTTCTTGTGTTACAGGCGACTCGACTATTACTTGGTGTCCGAACGCATAAAGAATAATGTGTGCGACCAGGTCATAAGAAAAGAGATTTACGGCAGTGATCATTGTCCCGTTGTGTTATACGCGAATTTGTAAATCGAAAATGAAACAGAAGTAAACCATTCCAATCAAGTGCCCCGTACTGAAAGTCATCTAGGATTGATGATGTGCCAATCAATTTCATCAATGTACCAAATACCGTCGTATGCTTGCTAAGATTTATAATTTCAGTAATAAATATACAAAAAATAATTAGAGAGTAATTTAATACACACGATCACAGGGAAACCGTACCGACTTGCCTAACTGAATAGCTTGCCAGGAACGTAACTTCAACAGTTTTTATATCTGAAATTTTTAGTACACGAAGTATTTTTTTGAAAAAGGTCCGTGATTCTCTGCGAAAGGATTCCATTGTTTATCAATAAAGAAATGCTTTAATCATATTTTACCATGAATTATTAATATATTTACAGGTTATATCTATAGTTATGATAACATTGGAAATTTTGTCTTAACGAATCGTCAAAACTTTAATCTTCTCCCGCTGGAATCGCGTCTTCTAACCTCTTAATAAACTTAACCCGCAGTTCTGTGACACTGTCGTTTTTCAATTGATCTTGGACGAACCAAGACGAGATCTCCATTTGAACCATTTCGCAAGCGCCGCGCAGTACGCCCGTTAGAATATTGCAGTACTTTAGATTCAAGCAATGGTCCGGCAGCTCCACGAATTCAGTTAGTGGATTAGCTTCGAAGCACAGAGAGAATTCATCCCCAGCGGCGCTCCAATTCGTTATCGTGGGCGCTATGCCCAGAAATATTCTGAATCCTGTTTGTATTTTTTCAGCTGTATCCCTGAAGTCGTAACAACGACCGGAACCAGTCCTCGCCAAAAAGTCTTCTATGAGACGAACACCCATGTTGTAACCCATTCTTTCCAATTGTTTGTTGACGTCGTCCACATTTTCGTAATCTTTTAATAATTGCGCGACCAACGCACCGTACGTTAGGGTGAACAATTCCGAATTCTGAAATGGTAATTATAACGTGCTCAAATTCGCGAATATCGATCGGAAAAATGTATGAGACGAGCCAAACGCTTGATGCCGTAAGACACAAATGACTTACGACTTTTTTTGCATCGAGCCTCGTACCGGGTCTTGACATCTTCGCGAACGAATAAGTATCAAGTTGAGCCACTTTGTAAATGACAGCTTCGTCAGTGGTCAGTGATTATAGAAATTCACGATGGTCGATCCCGCCTCCTTTAGTGATCATATCTAGTGACGAACCATCAACACAAGCAATGAATTCAGACGTGCATAGAAGACCAGGTGCGCTGCCTGAAAACAAATGGTCCGTGACTCAAACTGCCTCCTGGCGGCGTGACGAGAGAACAATTGTCGTGGCGGGAGTAGGGAATGATGTGTTTGATTTAACTGTGAGAGGAAGCAGGACGCGATTATGGACGGGATATAGCTCCAGCTTTTAAGCATACAAGAAGAAGCGAAATGGAGAATGAAAACTGCTGTCAGCGCCGCTAATCGAGAACTAACGTTGCGAGCATGTTCCCAATAAAGACGGCACGTAATATCCTTAAGGACTACTCTTCTATGTACGTCTGAATTCGTTGGATATAATCACGTAACTTGTTTTTGCCGACAATGAAACGTCGCAGCGTTCCTGTTATGTGCTCTCACCTTGCGGAAACCACGTATTGCAAATTGTCTGTTGCAATGCTTCGGACAACTCGTCTCAAATCTACCAACAGCAGAACCCCGCAGCGAACTCCAAATATATTTGGAGTTCGCTGAAATATATTTTAGGATAAGCATCGTTCATCATTATTTAAGCTGCCAGTCCTTGCTAAGCATAAAAGAGATTATCGTGGGCCTTGATCAAATAGGTTAGGAATCTTTATATACGACCATGCTCGAAAGCGTTGCTAAAAGTTAGCGCGGACCTAAAATCCTCAGGCATGTGTGTTCTAAGGTTAAAATGTTTCGCAACGTCATCTCGTCACATTGGATAGGCTTAAGGCCATTGGTTGCCTTGCCACGCCATTTTTCCGTTATTCGCTATCCATGACAAAGAAATTGTACAAATGTTAAAATGAGCATAATTCGAGTCAACATTGAGAAAGAACTTCAGTACAGCGATTTTAATGGATAGATAAAATCTTGTGGTCGACTTCTAATTCATAAAGGAAATACAATTACTTTTGTATGGTTTTTGGCAAAGTACGCAATTCGGTGGCAACGACCAAGCACGAGGATGATCGAAGCGAGGAAGCGTGCAATCTAAGGACCGGTTTTGGTGGAAACCGGTTTTCCCCTTCCCGCTTTTTACGGAAAATTTGTCACTCGCAAACTACACTAAGCGCAAAAGTCCTCAAAAGTTTATGCAAGATTAAATTTTAAATGAACATTGCACGATTGTACAAACTATTCGCATAGAATACGTTTAATGATCATTCTGTTGTCACTACAAAATCGATTGTCATAAATTTATGTGAAAAAAAAATATCTGCCACGAAAGAATATTTCGTTAGAGCGACACGGGTCGTATCTCAATAAATTGCAGCGTCGGCTTTTAGCAAGTTTGCTGCTGCCCTGAACGGCCGCCTGGCGGCGCTGTTATCCCAAGCCCGAGAATTTCATAAATGGCAACCGCACTGTACACGCGTTATTCTCATGCGTAAGAAGTATATATATCTTGCAATTTTACGACACGATTTTTAGCACGTTTCTCGCCTCCGTTACTCCGAAGTAGCTGAAACTTGTTCTTCCTTCAATAAAATTATCTCAAATTTCACGTTGTCGCGATAAAAATCTTCCTCGCGTGTCCACGCGTGCGTGAAAAAAATAGCTGTGTCGGATTAATAAAATTTTATTCAATTTACTTCCCGAATGCCATGGCGTGATATCGATTTGAAAAAAGGAAACCTGTGCGCCATCGTCGCTGGATATACGAACGTGTGACCGCGAGTGTTGTGTGTGCGTGCGTGCAGTTTGTGTACGTGCGTGCGCGTGTTTTATTTTCTTTACGAGGTGAGAATCGCTGTACGAGCGCGTTGCAAAATTTTCCTTCAAACGTAAAACTTTGCGACAATAAGACAAGAAAATGTCCGTGACGTTTGCTCAACGAGCTCGGCCCCCAAATCCGGCTCAGATACAAAAAGTGAGTAATTCACCATATCCGCTGCTTCTCGTTTTGGAGTCACAAAAAAAAAACTTTCTTTTGTGGCATCACGCGCTAATTCACGGCTTTTTCGACATATTTCGAAATCGGACGAAGCAATTAGCATTTTTTTACTTATCGAAGATTTTCAGAAACGTTTGCGAAAAATATAACGATTTTCTTTTCCATTGCAGATGTTGGATGAGAATAGTCACCTCATTCAGAGCATTCAAGAATGTCAGAACAAAGGAAAACCTCAAGAGTGTATCCAGTGAGTTTGCACAGAGTTTCGAATCGGTCGATTTTTCAAATTCTTTCCTCTTGGCTTACTCACGCTTTTATGTCGCGCGTTCCACAGGTACCAGCAAATGTTGCATCGCAACTTGGTCTACTTGGCATCTATCGCTGATGCCAATCAGAATATTCAAGCCTTGCTTCCGGTAAGAAATTTTGATAAATTTTCACAAAAGAAACCCATACTGCCGTTCTCAGTCTTCTCTTGTTAAAAAAAAGCTCCAGTACTTTCTGTATCGAAAAACTCCAAAAAGTATAGTTTCAACATAGTTGGGGAGTTTTTATCATTTTTCAACGACTCCTATACATGGGCAATGTAAAATATAACATTCGTACAATTTTTCATATTCTTTGTTCAGAATGTGAAAACATTAAAAAAATATGCTGCAAATCAAATATATGCAATTAAAAACACTATTTTAGAAATATATTTTAGAAATATTGATTTTGTGATTATTTTTGGTTAAAGAAGATATTACTAAAAGTGTCTCTTGATTTTCAGTAAATATTTTTCAATGCAGTAGATTCCAATTTTTTAATTCATTTTCCTAAAAAATATACGCGGAAAAATGTTGATGCGAAATTCATAATTGAGAAAAATCATATTTCAGCTTTCTATTATAAGAAAACGGTATTTAGGTCTCTGTCCAATTCTTTTCCTATGAAACGTACTTTGCGGGTTTCATCGGTGTGCGCAGCATTTTCTTGTCAACTAAACGAGTATTGCTATTCGCGGGTTGTTGTGCGTAGCCACCTCAGGGAATGCAGGCCATGGCGAATGGACCTCAGCACAATATGATGGGACCTCAGGGACCTCAAGGTCCGCCGAGCAATGCAGCTGTGCCTGCTGGGCCAGGCAGCGACATGCCCCCGAACACTCAACAACCTTTGCCCATGTCTGGCTTTTCTCAAGGTCAGCCAATGAATCAGGGAAGCTACAGAGGACCTGTGATGCCGAGTCAGGGACCTGCCATTAATCGTACGTACCTCTTACTCTGTACAGTTCTTATGACGTATCAAAAATTATTTGTATACAAAAAAGTAAATGAGAAGTTATTCAAATTATTTAAGAAAACAAGTTAATGAATAATCCAGTTGGGATTTTTTCACCCAACCCAATTTTGTTACCTAATCACGGCAAAGGCATGTTTAACACATAAGGTATATTTTTTCTAATATCTCCTATTTTTCTAATAATAACATTATTGAAATTCGATATCCAGGGCCGACGGCAGGTCCAGGGCCTCAGCAGTATCGAGGTGGACCACAGGTATATCCTCAACAGCCGAGTCAACCGGGTTACCCGTCGGCTTATACGAATCAGAGTCCAGGCGCGAATTACCAAGGACCGCAGGGTTCGGCGTACACGCCGGGTCAACCAAACCAGTACGGGCCACCGAACGCGTCTCAACAGCAGGGTTATCCCGCAGCGAATCAACCGACAGGTTACGGTCCACCAACGACGGTGAACAGTTACGGGCCGCAGCCGGGTGGTTATCCACCACCGGGGGGTAGCCAGCCACCAGCGGGTTACGGTCCGCCTCCGCCGAATCAGCAAGGTTATCCTCCCCCGAGCGCGACACAGCAATCGTTTCCACCGGGGAGTCAGCAGCAAGCACCGGGTCAGGTATACGGGAGTCCGAGCCCGCAGCCGAACTATCAACCCCCGTCTCAGGGTGGGCCACCGCAAAACGCGTACAGCGGGAACCAGTCGGGATCCTATCCGCCCCCGTCATCCCAAGGGTATCCGAACAACGTGCCGGCACAAAATTATCCTCCACCGCCTACCTCGAACGCGACGCAGTCGGGTGCTCCGCCGCCTCAGCAGACGAGCGGTCCTCAGCCGAATTACGTGAATCAACCGAGTCCGGGACCGGGTCCGTCGCAATACGGTAGCACCTCAACATCGCCACCGTTCAGCACGACCCCGTCCAGCGGTGCGAACACTTACGCCCAGAGCAGTCAACCAACGAATACGCCGTCGGCCTCCACACAGACTTATCCACCGAGCAGCGGCGGACCACCACCGAGCTCTCAAGGCGCCGCCAGTTACGCTCCACCGGGACCCTCGCCAACCGGCTATCCCGTTCACCAACCGTCTCATCCGCCACCCCATCAGTCGCCTCATCAACCTTCTCATCCACCCCATCAGGGCGGACCCCATCAACCATCTCACCAAGCGTCGCATCAAGCCGCTCCCCATCAATCTCCTCATCAGGCCGCTCAACAGTCCCAGCAACAATCTCAAACACCGTCACAATCCCAACAACAGCCGCAGCAACAGCAACAACAGCAGCAACAGTCACCGAGCCCTGCACCCAGTGGTTTTCAACCACCCGCGGGACCTCCTCAAGGACCTTCCGGACCTCCACCAGGTCCGCCACAGCCTCAAACCGGCTACGGACCACCACCGCAATCCCATCCGGCCACCACGCAGACCTACGTTCCCCCTAGTCCTGGTGGACAACCCCAGGTCTACTCTCCTCATCCACCCCAAAGCGCTCAACACTACGGACACCCTCAGTATCAACCCCAAAATTATCCTCCGCCGCCCGCCGGACAAGGTTATCCTCAGTATCCACCTCGCCCCCCTGGAGGACACATGCCGCCTCCTCCCGGTCCCCAGGGACCTCCACCACCCAATCAATACGGCGGATACGGTGGTTATCAACCACCGCCTCAGTGAAACATCGCATTTCGATCCTTTAACCAAACAGCTTCCCAATCGAAAAAACCTCGTTACTGACACACTGAAAACACACGGATACGGACAAGGGTTTCCGAAGAATAACGGACGCAAAGGACAATGCAAATTGAAAGGCAAGGTGCATACTTTATTTTGTCTAGTGTCATATATATATATATATACATATATATATGTTCATGTGTGGATGGCGTCTGACATCGAGACATAGCGAATAAGTTAATTTGGCAAAAAAAAAGATAATGTTTACAATTATACGGCACTAAAATTAGGCAATAGTGATTTATAATCAACGATCGAACTGGAATTGGTGCGTTGTCTGCTTCGGAGCTATTGATTTTTCTCCGGGCACTGTATGCAAGACTTCAACTTTTTTTTCTTAATTGTAAAAATACTTTATTTTTGTGTATAGTATGAAACGACATATATAATTTAGTACTAATATTCTCATAATGGATACACTTTCATTGAAAAACGAAGCGACGCATCAGCAAAAATCGATCTTCTCAACGAGACATAACGTAGTTTTACCACTATCGTCCGTAATCTTAAGAATATTAATGTGGTAAGGTTTAACGATAGGAGATTGAATAGACGCTTTTCTTTCGCAAGTTCTTCGATAAACGGACTCATCGACTTCATCGCAATTTTCGAGATTTACGATATTTTATTTTGTTTATATTTTTTTGCCAGGTACATAAATCGAACGTGACCTCGATAGATTTTTGCCCGCTAGAAGAAAAAAAACGCGACACCGTGTCGTCGCTCCTATTTTACTCCTAGCGTTTACATTCCCGTTTCGAATTTTTGCGTAATTAATGCAATGTTCATTAATTTGTGCTTAACGTCCGTAATTTTTACTAGGCGTCGTGAGTTTTTATATTTTTCTAATAATTTAACGAGAAATAAAAATAACGGAGGAAGAAGAATGAAGAATAAACTTAAACGACTGTTGGAGTTAATTCACACAATTTTTGTGCTCCGGCGATACGGTTTTAATTATATTCGCTTTCGTTTGTTACGTTCGAATCATCAAAAAAAAAAATCGTGGGGATGCAGAACTGAATTCCTATTTTCGAATTTAAGTAAACCGTCGGTGAATCTTCATTAAAAAAGAAATCACTACTGTGTGATGAAAAACAAATAGAAATATACGTATGAATACATTTACTTTGGAAGTGGCTTACCGATCTATTTATTGTCGTTAGTGATTGTTTATCGATTAATTAGAGCTCTTCTTTGGAATTCGTGCGTTCAGTCTTGGACATATGGTTGCAAGGGCAGGAATGAGCCGGCTGTGGAACTTCCTCCATGCCGTCTAATATTTTTACTTGGGAGCTGAGGCGTTTGCTCCATTGCTAAAAAAATAAAATTTAAAAATTCATTTCCGTTCAACAGCTCAACGAATTCAATTTACGTATTATTTACACACATTCAACAGTGATACGTGGTAGCAAAGAGTATCCCGAGGAAGCGCCAAATTCCTTATCGCCTTACGACCGGCTTTGGCAATTTCTCGCGCTTTCCCATCGTTTTTCTTTGCCCACATTATTTTCTCAACTAAATTAGAGAGATCCCTCTTAACGGGCACGTAATGTTCGCCCGGGGATAAATGCCTGTAGAAGTACTCGTAATAATCCGAGTCCTGCTTGAACACGAGAGAATCACCGGCGAGCAAGTACGGAAACCTATAAGCCGCGACAGTTCCATCGATGTTCAATTGATACTTGTACTGAAAAGAGAAAAAAAACATAGCTCTTTATTTTTTGCTGTTCTTAAGTTTCTTATGTCTTGTGAAAAAGGCTCTTGCCTCAAAGAAATTGAAGAAAGAGACGCGTGGTACACCGGGACCGTACTTCTCTTCCTCTTTTTTGAAAAAGAAGAAATGGGTTATTGAAACGTTGAAAAGATGAGGATGTGTTCTCGATATGTCAATTAGATCGAGACGCTCTCGTCGGGAATCTCGTCCTCGCCAGAACAACTTCTCGCTTTTTTCTTCCCACGGAATCTTCGTGTTTCCTTGGACCGCCAGTATGTCGAACATTACGCTATTGTTGACATTAAAATTAGATATTTCAGTCGCTTCGTCGCGTATTAGCTTAAAAGAAAATTATTTTTCATATTCGTACCGTCCCATATTCTCAACGGAGGATTCACTGATCTCGTAGGTCGGTAGAACGATGTCCCGTGAATCCTTGGAGCCGCACCACGAAAATATCGGATACAGCTTTTTGTGATTAGGCACGAGGGGCCAATCGCCGAGATTCATAAAGAACTCAACGTCAGGCAAGACGACTTTACGAGCGAGAGACAAAAGCGTTGAATCCATGAATATCTTGAAGCCCACGTGTTGTCCGAAGCATTGCCTGTAGATCTAGCATATCCATCTGAATTAAACTTCATCATTTCAGTCTACTGTTAATTATGAGACATCAGGATGTAATATGTGACAACAATCAAAATTTTTCAAAAACTATTCATTTTTATAATCAACTTTCATTGCTAATACAGAAATCGCAGCATACCTTGTTACTTTTGATGACGTAGTGACAAATGCTGACACTGTTCGGCCTGTTATACTCGTTTATTAAATCTTGACGAATTTTATCAAAATCAACGCTGGGAAAAAGTTTCAGATCTTCGTCTATTTGATTGTAGCTCTCGGAGCATCCGTAATCGCTCAACCACGAATCAACGGAAGAATTAGGACAATAGCATTCCTCTTCGAACACAGGGCCTGAACGGAAAGCAAGATTTTTATCGTTTCCATAGATTTTTATACCAAGCGAGAAATTCAGTTTCCTGTACTTCTGGACTTACCGTCAAACTCAGAAATCCCAAGATCAATGTCCTGATTTTTAACTCGCACGTTCAAACGAAGATTGTAGCAAGTGCTGTGTACTTTGTAACGAACGATGAAGCTACCGTCGTTGCAATCCAGGACTTGAGTCCAAATGCGGCAGCCGTGATTGTGCTCCGTTTCTCCAGTTATTTGAGCTGTGACAACGCCTTCCCCTGGTGATCTTTCTAAGCTGAAAAGAACAAAAACAAATGAGTTCTGAAAAGTGTGCGGAGACGAATCGAGACGCCCGTGGACTTGTCTTTTACTGACCTCTTATCGTCCGAGTCATAGAGCTGTAAGAAAAAGTATCGCGCGCGCATTGTAACCTTTTCAGGATTTAAGCCGGGACCCCAAAACCGCGTTTTAGTAGGATCGATGTCAATTTCGTTCGACATTGACGAGTAAGCTTTACAAAAGAAGCTCACGAGCAAAAATACGATCGACAATAGAGACATATTTGATTTCATGATGATTTCAAAATCGAATACCGGTCCCGATGTTTCCCGAAACGATTTTTGCAAAATAAGAGAATTGACAGTACCGCACGATTACGCCTCAGAGTGTTAGGCGTTTGTAGCAAAAGAAGGTTTTTTCCTTCATTGATGTACCATCGTGAGGAGACTTGCTCACGTGGGAAAATAAAATGTTTTCGTTGGTTTCGAATGCGACGCTGTATGATGGTAGCCCACGTATCCAAAATATAATACTTTGATCACTGAATGGCTGTCACTGTGCCGGAGAATCACAATGTGAATGCGCCCGAATTCTTGTTCGAAAACTGCGCAGTGAAATATTTTCCCGGGTACCAAAACGTTAACTACAGAGTACCTGGAAAATCCTGAGAAACACACGCAAATAACTTTGTAATTATCGAGAGAACTTTTTGTGTTACGAGATGTATCAAATCAGTCCGCATTGGGCGATAAATTTCTTTCATCTGTAAAGATGTGTCACACGTCCAGTCGGTAAAAATCCTAACAAGTTCTCTCCTAAACGGATCGTATTTCGTACAAAAGAAGAGAGAGCCGTACTTAATTACGCCGTATTGATTAGGAACCTCAATTAAACGTACTTCATAAGGAAATTCGTAAATAAATAAATAAGTGTGACTGATCTTATGAAATCTTGAAAGCCACCGCTCGCTCATGCGCTAGCGCCACTAGTGACGAAAAGTCGCGATTATCCTTCCAAGTATAACGTATAACCCCTATATTTGTGATGAACTCTAGTATGGCATTAGTTCTTCGCCGATAATTGTTTACATCGAGCAATCACGTGTTGGCCCAACGTGTCTTCTTTTCAATCTTCACGATGTTTTCACACGTTTGAAAGTGTTCTGTAATCTTGTGTGTTTAAGGCTAACATGTGCATTATTTGAAACCTCATCGTCTTAAACAACCGGCCAATTATGGATACTTCGAGCGTTGCAACACCGAATTCAGTCGGTGAAAATTCATCAGTGCAAAATGACGATGAATCTGTTATGAGCAAGAGGCAAATGAAAAGAATAAAAAAGAGGGAAAAATGGCTCGAGCGAAAAAGCGAAAAGAGGTTAGCCCTTGTTTTCTCCGTATATGACACTAAAATTTCACGCAAACCCGAAATTTCGCTAGTTTTCCCACAAATTACTTTACGCCATGCACTCTTAATGCTACAGAATACTCGAGAGACAAAAAGCAAAGGAAAAACGTGCCCACGCTCGTGCGAACAATATCGATCTTGGGCCATCGAGGAAGGCTTTGAAAAAGTGTACTATGGCTACGAGCAATTGCAGAGTAGCCATTACTATTGACATGTCCTTTGATGATCTCATGCTGGACAAGGACATTGCCAAATTGACGAAACAAATTTTGCGGTGTTACACTCTCAATAGAAGGGCCGTTTCGCCTGTACAATTTTCTCTGACCGCATTCAGTGGCAAGTCGCAGCAAGAGATGCAGAAACACAATGGATATCAACACTGGGATGTGCGTTGATCAAATTTTGAATTAAAGTCGATTACAGGATTTACAGAAGTTTTACGACAATACTGATGTCGTAAAACGTTGAATTTGGAATACTGACAAAAATCGGGTTTTTATAAAAATATTTTAAAAAGCAGAAATTTTGGTGCTTCTGAATCACTGGAAGTCATGTCAAATACGGAGTTTCAATAAATAGGTATCAGAGGTTAGCTATCGTTAAGCTTAGTTCAATCGACTTCTAGTGTTATTCTCAGTACTCTATGCAACTTATAACAAAATTTAACTCGATTTTACAAAAACTACTATATTGCATTATATCAAATTTCCATGCAATTTATTTAACTGACGAATACCAATGAGTGATATAAATCGCATTGAAATAACAATACTTTTGGATTACGATGGAGCGACATGGAAATCCTCAAGGTTTTTTATTCAACGACATTACTCTTGATTTTACAGGTAAATTTTTTCGCGGAGTCATATTTAAGGGTTTACCAAGGCCATAAAATCGTATATCTCACAAGTGAATCGGAAAATGTCCTTTACACTCTTCGATCGGACTGCGTATACGTTATAGGTGGTTTGGTGGATCACAATAGTCACAAAGTAATTGATCTACTATTTTTTTCACGAATTTATCTGTTTGCTTCATCAAATGGGACAGTTTTATTGATTATCCCAATTGATCAGGGTCACTGTCACAAACTCGCTACACAACATGGAATAGGACACGCGCGTTTACCCTTGGACTCGCTCATGCGCATGAAAGCGAGAAAAGTCCTTACCGTTGATCATGGTGAGTAGAACGCAACAAATTCTGAGGAGCCGAGCACCCGCTTGCATGTTTTTTTTATCTGTTGCTTCAGTGTTCGAAATACTGCTGAGAGTGATCGAGGGGAGGACTTGGCAGCAGGCGTTCATGCAAGTTTTGCCCTTGAGAAAACAAGCCGCACCAGTGTCGTCAACGAAAACGATCGATGCCTCAAAAGAATCAGCAGACCCTAAGTCGGCACAATGCACGGCGAAGAGTGCCAGCGACGAAGCTGAGAATGAAGAAGAAACGATGGAAGACGGAGAACCTGCGTTGGACACGACATGCTCGATGATGAGTAACTGCGACGAGGCGAAGGTCATCGAAGAAGCAAAGGAAGAAAGATCGGAGCCAAACTCCAAATGCACAGGAATAAGTGGCAACGACGAGACGACAGTCAAGGAACAAACGACGGAGGCAAAATTGGAGCCAAACCCTAATACAGTAATGAATGACAGTGACCAGGCAAAAATCGCCGAAGAAACTACGGAAGGACAATTAGATTCGGAACTGAAATGTCCGATGGTAAATAGTAGCAGTAAAACGACAGAGATCACCGATGAATCGGTGGAAGAAGGAAAATCTGAGAGAACCGAAGGGTTCTAACGTAATCTTTCTCGAATGGCTAAATTATGTATACGAGACTGTGTCGAAAAAATAATTTTGTTCTCATCGCTGAAAACATGAGAAAAGAAAGAAAATCATAGAAAATTTGAGTTCCCTAACTCAAAAAATTGGATACAAATTCTACGTATTTGCGCAATACGTGTATTCTTAGGATTGAAAAAGGCATTTCGTTATCGATTGTAATTTGTACGAAAATAACGATATCGAAATATTGACAAAAGCTTTTCAACGCTGTGCCAGTCAGCTTGAAAATTCTGCAATTGGATTTAATTGCTGTATATTTTAAAAAATCAGTATAATTGGATTCTTCTGAATCCGCTAATGCGCACGTCCGTATTGATGCGTGAAGCTTTTGGGGGGACGGTTGAATTTCTCTTAAAAATCGACAAATTCTCACACTGTTCTGCTCGTTGAAAATTATTTGAATCGGTTTTCAATTCGCTCGAATATACACATATATATCTCATATACACAGGGCAAAAAATAATAGATATCAATAAATTGTCCTCGGGATATCGTTTATTTGGGATACGTGTGAATAATCGAGCGATGTTTGGTCACGGACCGGTCAAGTATCTCAAAGCTTCAATGTATACACCTTCCTCGTTGTGGTTCTTATTTTTTCATTTATTCATGTAAAAATACGATCATAAGAGGCTGTCATTGCGTCAAAGAGTCATGAAAATATTGATAAACACGTTTGTCAATTTGTTTCTTTTAGATATTTCTATAAATCAAGAAAATAAAATACAGTGTTCGGACTAGACGCGAAATAAACTCTCTTGATTTCCATTTGTTTTCTTTCGGAAAAAATTTGCGTGTCGATTTACATACTCGGCAAGGGGAGCAATCGGTGTGTGTGTTTTAGTTATTTATAATTTACCTTGTTTCTTTCCCGCATATCTGATTTCTGTTCATAATGTTGCCAGTTACTATTATCGATAACGAGATACGACGCTGTCGCAGATGGCTTCACGGTAACGCGATTTTTTTTGGGAAACTTCCCACATGAGCAGAATACACGAAGTATACACGAATATATATATATATATATATATATATATCTTTCTCTCTTCAGTTGGAAATAACAGACGACGGGCGCGTTCATTTCCATTCGCGATCGAGCTGATTGCGTATCTGACGCAGGAGAAAAAAAAAATAGCGCAATCGTACAAATGAATAAAACAAAGTGGAAGAATTGTTTTCCTTCTGCGAAAGTTCATTGATTCTTGGCGTTTTCCATTGTCGCCAAAATCCACCCATAAATACAAAACAAATAAAATAAAAAGAACGATATAACTATCCTCTCACAATGTACAAACAATTAGCGTCCTGAGTAAAACGTCTAATTCGCAAAAAAAAAAAATCTTCAATGATCGTGGAAAATAAATCTCGCGAGATTTCCCCGACTTGCCAAAAGAAACGGCAAAAATATTCGTGATCCCCAAAAGAACGGGAAACACGCGGTA
Source organism: Ophioninae sp. B BG-2022a (assembly GCA_030522765.1). NCBI lineage: Eukaryota > Metazoa > Arthropoda > Insecta > Hymenoptera > Ichneumonidae > Ophioninae sp. B BG-2022a. Next base: position 6,729 of record JAPYZJ010001399.1, on the reverse strand, counting down.
AATCGAAATATAATTTTTCATCGCTCGTATGTACTCAAGATATTGAAGGGAAACAAACACGAGCCCGTGGATGAAAGCGTCGACGGAGCCGCGAAGAAAACGCGTGATCGACACAATAAAAAGCTTCCGCGCGTGCGGCATTGAATTTACATTTCTTCTCGCTCGTACGTGGGTATTATTTACATGGCCTGTGGATCTCTCGCTCGCGTTTTCTCACACGTTTCAATATATATAAATCGTCTTTCCTCTAATCGCGTTTATATAATGGTGTCAGCGGTTTAAAATCTAGAGAAACGCTCGCAATTCTCTTCCTGGGGAAATCGATATGCCAATTTCTAAATATATATATATATATATATATATATATATATACTGTCGTAAGCGAATTTAACCCTCTCCGAATAATTTTTTGATATCTCGCCGTATTCCTTCGAGCATATCCGGGGTGCCTGTACAATGATAAAGCTTCTCGCGAGGCCGGCGGTGGCACTGAGTAAAAATAAAATTTGAGGAAGGAGAATATATATATGTGTAGACACATATACATCGACTCAGACGTCATCCAGATTGGCAATTTCCCGACTGTCGATTATCTCAAATTCGCTGTCACTCTCGTCGTCACTGTGACTCGGCAATTTTCTCGATACCGGCTCGAGTTCAGCCTCTTCGTCGGACGACGATCCCAGTTCGAAATGTTCGCTCTGGATTTTAATCGAATCCGCGTCGTTGTCGCCGGTACTCAATTCGAGCTCCGAAACGTCCAGACCATCCGTACTACCGTCTTCGTGGGACGGCATTTTCAATCCAATCAGCTCGTCCTCGTTCAAGGGATCTGCGCAAAAATAATCGATTAATCGATCAGCCTTCAACTAAGGATCAACCGTTCGAAACGCATTCGTATAATAAATTGGGGGTTTCGTTAAGGTTCGTAGATTAAATCGTTAGATTTAATCGTAATCTTCGTCGAAAAAAAATCAAGTTTGAAAATACGTTTTTGGAGAGAGCTTTTTGTGTCGTTAATCCGACTGACCAATTTGAGTTTCCGTTATTGCACCATGAGCAGTTGGAGAATGTTCTCCCGAATCACCCGCCCGCTGCAAGACCTCGAGGTTGTCCTCCGTCACTGCAGGCAAAAATTCTTCTATTTCGTTGTCCCATTCCAACGCGTACTCGTGGCACAACTCTGAAAAAATTTCGAAACAAACTGCTTGGTAAAAAGATCAAAAGTGAAAAGGCGATAATTTGACACAACGAGAAGAAAAGAACGTGCCGATTACCTTTTGGAGAAAAAACGTTGCAGGATACTCGTAGAAGGATTGCTGGTCCGATCAGTACTGTCATACATATCGCGTATGTAAGCAGAACACCGTTAATTGTACTTCCTATTAGCCAGAGGACTTTTGAAAAAGTGCATATCGCTGCACAAAACTACAAATAAAAAAAGGAAATGATAAATGCCCTTTTTTTTTTCCAATCCCTATACATTATCGTAAAGGAAGTTGGTGTCAACTGCTTCAACCCCGCTTTTTCGCAACAATTACGAATATCTCTTTTTTTCTAATGTACACCATAATTGTTTGGGTGGAAAATCTTTTACCGCTCCCGGCCGGTTCTTCCGAAAAAGTTTCAATGTCTCTAAGGTGGATTTGGCTTTCGTCATAATCTTGCTGATCCGTTCGACCTTCGGTGGTGATCTGAAAAATAATGACACGTGTGTAAGCTGTTTCTTTCGAGACGACGGTGTGTAAAATGAGTCTATTAGAGTATCGTCGGGATATAAGGAAGCTCCGTCACAAATAGCTCGGCTTCGTAGACACAATCGACTTTTCTATTTAAGTAATTCGAATGCTTGTCATAATGCAGTTTATTATAAACGTACGTTTAGTAACTTTATATAAAAATGATCTGGTGCGAAACGATAATGAGTACAGTAAAATCGGCACAATCCTATTTATTAATTTTGTAATTTTATTACCTTAACTTAATCGATAATTTTATATTGTATTATATGTAAATATTAAATTTAATTATATTTACAAATTGGAAAATTTTATATTTCTTTAAAGCAAAAAAAGAAAAGTAGAAGTAGTCGAAATCCAAAAGACTTAAATATTCAACCTAGATATAAAGATTTGGACCAAGAAATTTTTATTCAGTTATCATTTTCTTATATTCATTGCATTTCTATTAATACAACTTTGTTACAGCGATACTGTTAGGAGTGACTATGCGGTGGCTCGAAACATAATTTTCCAGCTTCGCAACTGTTTGCAACGTTTTCATTTCATTTCACAAGCATGTACACAATAGCCAAATAAGGAGGTGATGCAAAGACCAAAAAGACTGCACAGAAAACTATTTCAAATCAAGAGTCGTAATTTGGTGAATTGGATTACGGAGTAATAACGCACTCTTTTGTCGTTGATACCGAGGCATTTCTGTGAAACTGCTATTTGTCATGATGATTAGAAAAATTAGATTTTAAAGTATAGTCTATTAAAGGTTAACACGGATAATAGAATGGATCGGTCAAGCGACTCTGAGTAGGAAAAATTATTGAAGATCTGCTAAAAAAAAAATACCACGAAAATAAGCTTACTCATTGGTATCCGGAGGTTTTATTTCTTTCTGCGCCTGAGCCTCCAGAGTGCTGTAACCGAGAACCGCGAAAAGCGCAGCACTGCTGGCTGCTGCAAAGCCACGAAGCTCCAATATAACAGTACCCCTGCAAGCAAACGTAAATTCAAATAGCAGCAAACAAATTCGTATTTCTGTCAAGTAGTATATCATTTTTCATTCCATGTGCATTAATGGAGGTTATGTTTTAAAATTGTTTTTAAGGACATGTCGAAGACGTACCACGTGACACACGAGTGCGAGAGAGATAGTCGAAATTTTTAAATCGATATTTCTCAAGAACGAAATATTTTTATCGAAAAATTTAAGCATCTATTTCTGACTCTATGAATTCTACAAAGACTGATGCTCGATTTTTCGCCGTAAACTTCTTCGACGCCGAGAAAACGGATTTCGAAAATTTGTGAGGTTATGTCGATGTTCGTCATGCTCTTAAATACAATTAAAAAAAATAACCTCAAAGAATCAATTGAGTGATGATATGTCGGGAAACACCGGATTATTGCAGATATAAAAAAGTGTCAAGACGGCTATGAGAGCCTTACCCGAATTTTTACACTTCCTGTTGAAAATCATATTTAATAACGTTATCGCGTGAGGTTATTGGCACTGCAGATCTTTACCTCTATTTACCGCGTTTCGTAAAAGACTCTTGGTAAACGTTTCGCAATAAAAACAAAAACAAAACCGATATCATATGACTCTTATTATGAACTCTTGCGACATTACCAGCAGAGGGCAGGTACAGTTTATGTATAATTGTATAGTAGAGAACTGGTTAATAAATTAGAACCAGTTCGAAAGTTTTTCCGTATTAAATCGTGTTGTAAATACATTGCACAATATTGCATGATCGAATAACTGCGTACATCACATTATCCAATTGAAAATATTAAGAATGATATGTTTCAGTAATATATTTCGTGTTCATTGATTAAACTTCATAACGGCTTCTTTAATTTGCGGCACTACCGCCAGGTGTCGCATCGGGCATGTTTAGCGAATTTGGACGCTGCGCATACAATTTTTCAGATATCGCTAAGGAGCTGTCGTTTAGACGATGAAAACAATACATTTAAAATGCATTTTTGTGAATACCGATGTGTTTGCGTATTCTCCTACGTGTTTCTTTCATATCTGACATTTTTGAATTATCACCGGAAAGTCGATTAGCGAAAAGTCCTGTATCCATAATTTTTTCACTTTTCGAATACCATGTGCCAAAATAACCGCCTTTTTGCATACTTCCGGCAATCGCCACAATACGGCCATCAAGATTACCAACAAATCGTATTACCTCTGCATTAGAAAGGCTCGTACACTAACGGCGACCGGCTTTGGCATTACTCATTAAAAAAACATGTCGTTGGGGAGTTGTTCAACTTATTGGTTCAACCGGAAACCGGAGGTCAGGGATCGAACATCGGACCATATTGATGCGTATAGTAACCATCTTACGAGAAGTACATTGTTTTTTTCTCTTCCAAATACGTTACAAGTGCCAAACAGTTCGCAAGTGGCGGATAGAAAGCGCACGCATATACACGGGACATCGTTATCACAACAGAGTTGTCACGTTGACGCAAATCGATCTTAATCCGTCTACAAGTAGTAAAAAAAAAAGAATAATGTTGCGTTCGCTCACATGTCCAATGAGACTGTTACGAAATGCATACACACATGCATAGAAATTTCAGCGTAAATAAAACGTCCGTGGACGCGATTTAGCCTCGATACATTCTTTGGTATTGGATGGAGGTTAGGGACACGAAAAAAATCGACAATGACTGATGATTCGTGTACTCCCCACTCATCGGCGTTTTCGTTTGCCAAATTTGCCGCGAGATGTAGTTGCAATGTTTTTTTCGTGCTGATCGAATGAACGTTGCAACGGGCAATTTAATTTACCGTACAAAACTTGTAAGACAATAATCGTACAAAGTAATTGATCCAATATCATACTTTACACGAAAACATTGATCAAAAAGCTAAGTAAGCTTGCAAGAACTATTCTAAAATCGCCCCGTCACTTGTCTCGTGACTTTTTGACGTTCGTAAATTCATCGAGCAGTGAAGTCTCGGGAATGACGAAGTTTTCGCGACCGAGGCAACTGGAAAATGCTATACTTAGTTCGTATCGTACGCGCTCACGTCTATATCATGGTATTCTCATTCTAGGGGCGATTCGTACGTACTTATGAAGCGTTTCGAAAGAAAAGCGTCCCCAAAATAATTTCATCAATTTCAGCTATCAAGTGGAATATTGAAAAATGGAAAACAACGATATCGACTTTGAAATTATTGTTAAGAACCATGTAATAGTTAATAAATCGTTTCTCGTCACAAATAATAATAATAATAATAACGACCATAATAATCATAATAGTAATAATAACAACAATAATAATAATAATATTGTTGTTGTTATTGATATTAATATATTTTTGATAATATCGTTATTATTATTATTTTTTTTGTGAAAAATAATCATAATAATAACAACAATATTATCAAACAAGTAGGATAGCAATATTAATAATTTGGGTAACAAAAAACAGAAAGCTATTTTGAAAAGTCTCGATTGACAAATCGAGCCGTTGATAAACTTCAAGACCATTCTCGAGGTTCTGGAGGCGGATATTTGAGAAACTAATCGGCGAATGACCTTGAAATTGTAAACGTGTGAAACATCGCAGGAAAGCGTGTGCGCATCGCGTCCAAAATTGATGTTCGAGATTTTCGCGTGTCGCAATTTCATATGAATAATAATTCGCGTGAGTAACGCGCGTTCGGTGAGACACGTGCATGTGGGAAACGCTAATTCGTGGATAGCGCATAAATTAAATAATTGCGGAACTGAAAAAAAAAGCAGACGAACGTATTATCAAGCGAAAGATAGCTTATCAATATCTTCGTCGGGTGAACGAGGACATTTTATCCGATTCGCGGTGATTCGAACTTGAAAAAAATGCAGTTGCATTTTGCAGCGCAACGTAAGAGACACATACGTATAGAACGAAGAAAATAAGGTCATATATACGGCAAAACGTGCATAGACGGTAATCGCACGTAGATGCGCGCGCGTGCACCCGCGTTCGTGTATCGGGACGATACATCGAGTACGGGTGATTCGCTACGTGTACGTATACGAGAAACAGTCGGAAACGGGGGGTTACGCAGTTGGCGAACCGTGGAAAAAAAACAATACTCACCAGAAAAAAACGTGAAAAACAACGAGGACGAAAATACTGTTGACAGTATTTTCCCAAAGTAGAATGTTTTCCAGTGCGTTCAAAATTTTCGTTGACGATTGAAAATCAACTTGCGACGTTGATGGGCCACGAGCGGACGATCCCCTCGGGGAAATTGTTTTCGCGTTTTCTTTGTCTTTCTCGTCTTCGTCGTCGTCATCGTCATCTTCGTCGTCGTTGTACGATGACGACGATGGTTTTGCCGATATTCGACGTTGGATCTCATCCTCGTCGCAACGACGTAAAAAATATACGAATTTGGGTAGTTTGTCCATTGTAACTTGTAAGAAGTAAAATACGGAAAGAATAGAGCGATCACCGGGTTTCTTTATTCCGTTGTGCTAAAACTGCCCGTCACTTTGCATTCTAAAGCTCCTAACGCGCGAATTCGTTTCTCGCGGTGTGTTTGGGTCCTGAGCGACACGAATTATTCACGAGGAATTCGTCGAGAATGAGGGAAAAAAATAATATTCACGCTCTCGTTCCTGCGGGAGTCTCGAACACACGCACGCACCGCGACCTCTACACAACGAAAACACGTGCACCGAAACACTCTGTCTTTGTGTACGTTTTGTGTCTTTCGGAGAGCGTGAACGCTCTTCTCGAGTTTCCTCACAAACGTGTTTAATTTCGGCCGCGCGCTACACCGAGCTTTACGTACAACCCACACACCGAAAGAGCGCACTATTTCCCTTTTAGCGTGGCTTCGTTTTCCAACTCGAAACGTTGTATATTCGTATATGTATGTAAGCGTTCGCGTGTATTCGTTTAGCCGAATGTTGCGCGTGTCCCGCTGTGCTTTTTCCCAGCTCTCTTTCTCTCTTTTTCTTTTTTTTTTTTG
>JAPYZJ010001398.1:0-27902 GCA_030522765.1 Ophioninae sp. B BG-2022a | reverse complement strand
TATATTTTTTTATTAGTTGAATAGTTTATCTATCGATTCATATGGTTTTCTTGTCTATATGTACTAGAACACGAAAAATATGTACTATTTAGTAAAAAAACTAGTCAACCAGCCCCGGTCTCCCCTACTTTCTGCAAACTCAGTGTCATAGTGCCATTTCGAACACTTAGGAATTCCGTCTGCATTACTTTTTAATCATTAGGAAAAGAGTAACTCCCTAGCTTCCTTTCTCAAGCTATGTGAAATCCTGATTACTTTTTGAGAGCGCAGGTCAATACCGTCCAACGTACTTTTCGAAAACGTGAAGTACTCGCGTTCCAGTTAATAACCGCGAACGTCAATGACTTTCCAAAATAGATTGTTAGCGACCGTGAGCAAGTAGCTCCATTCATACGTCAATAGTTCTGCGAGCAACTAGCTCTGCAGTTACTTTTTCGGGACAATAAAACATGTCGCACAATCCCGAAACCAAACAAACTGAAAACTGGGAAAATCCGTTTCTCGTTTTTGCGGGCTCTCGGGACTTTCATCTGTGTGTAAACCGCGTGAAAAAATAAAATTGAAAAATGATTGAATTTCCAAAAAAAAAACATCGAAAAAAAGCAAAGAACGTGCGAAAGTTTGGAGCATGCGTCCCTTTTCGGTTCATATTGTACGCAAACGTGAAATATTGCGGTAGAGTCTACAAGCGAGGTTTTTCCTATGACCCTTGTAGCGTGTATATCGCGGAGGCTAGACGATGCGCCGCTGCATTATTCTTTTCCAAATATATGGATACAAACGCTGCGATATGTATTCTGGCGGGTGAAAATGTAGAAAAGCATTTTTCCCGGCGGTGAAGAGAGGCGTAAACGACGCGCGTGTGTCTGGAATAAAGAAGAAGGAAAGGGAGAACCCGAAAGCCTGTCGATATGGTGCACTTGCGAATATACCTGCGGTTTAAGGAACACAGCCGTACACCCACCTTACGTACGTGTTGTACATCCGCAAGTTACGCCCTACCGAGACCGATCGAAATACACCGAACAAGTTGAAAAACGATGAGGGGTGTGTGTGTGTGTGTATGTGTTTGTGTGAGTGCACAAAGTGGAAAAAGTATGAGAATCTGGTGGGCTTGAAGCTCGAGTCAAAAGCGGTGGATGTAGATAGATTCACTGAGGATTTTTCGCCCTGTAACTTTGAGAAGTTTTGATGTATATGTATATATGTACCGATATAATAGTCCACCTAGGTTTTGGAGCATTTTCCAAGGAGAACGATAAACGAATCGAGGTTATAGTGACATGGCCCGATCAGGGATCACGTCGTTTCAACCCTTCGCATTTTCTTTATATATGTACGAACAGTATTGCGAAAGTAGCGTCCAAACGAAAAATCCGGATTTTTCCGATCAATACTTATCCAAAAGAATACCACCTATGCCCAACAAGTTACTTTTCGGAGAAAAAACCGTTGAACAGTGGTTTGGTCTTTCACAAGTTTTCTCGCACTCTACTTTTCTTCAGGAAATGTCAAACCTGTTTTAATGTTCGATTAAAATAGTGGATATTTTTACAACGGTGAGGCGAGTGAAAACGTGCCGAAGGAAGTTTAATCCGCAAAAGAGAAAAATGATAAAAAGGTTTTTTTTTCTAAAACAGCTGAAAAAACAGGGTAGAATGATGAAGAAAGTGATTCGAGGATGTGTTGACCGTTAAGATTTAGAGTTTTTTTTCTGGATATTGCTTTATAAGCCACCATGTATATACAGTTTACATATATATATGTATAGGTGTAGAACGATTTTATCTACGCAAAATCGACTATCAGCATTGGCTGTTTCGAGTACCGTGCTCGAAATCCTCAATGTCACCTTCACCCTTTTATATGTGGCCACTTGTGTGTCCGAGCACAATCGAGAGGTCGACTTTTGACGGCCGAAGGTACGCGGGATACTGAGGGTCCGGGATCTAGACCTCTTATCCCTGGTACGCATCCTCCCGGGTTTTTCTTGTAAATTAAATCGAATCGGTATAATTCGGGGATGTGTCCCGGTCGTTACGCCGAGTATAGCGTCCAGGGAGGTATATAACCTCTGTGCTATTTAATATGTTAACCTTGAAAGTCACAACGTAGCAGGCCTTTTTCTCTCCCTTTCTTGGCCATTGAACGCTTCGAGGGTTGATCCTGCGGGTGATGGTTGGAAGATCATGGTCGAAAAACCAAGCAGACCTCCACTGAGTCCGATACAAAAGTTTTTCGCCTTTGCAGACCTCATCGCGTCCTTGCTATAACCCACGCCGCTTGGGTATCCGATGAGAAGAGAGGGGATGGTACGAGCTTTGGGTTAACATTTACACGGTTATACTTACAGTCCTATATACAGTGGAACCTCGATTCTTTTTTCACCCTAGGAAAGTAGACCCTCCCATTTAATCGACCTATATAATTCGCCCTACGAAAGTAAGCCTTCCATTTAATTCTGTGGACATTTGCAGTCTCTACTATGCAGTCAAATCCTTGAAATTTTTTGTTTACGTTTAATCGACGATACCTCCATCGTACAATTTATTATGTTGAAGCGAAAGTGGTGAAAGTGGTGAAAAATTGAGTTCTGACTGTATCTCCGGCGCTCATCGTGCTGGTACGTTCTTCACGTTTGCTACCCGGCAACCTATCGCATACATCTCGTGTACGAGCGTATGGGGATATTACAGGCGTGTATTCGCGGAGATATAGATCGGACAGGAGGTTCCATCTTCCATCTTATTGGATTCTTTCGGTCCTTGGGAAAATAGTCAAAAATATCACTTACCAAGGACGAACTCGATGATTCTTTCCGGAAAGTGCCTCTCACCGTACCGACTATCTGCCCTCTACTCCCTCTCTCTCTGTCTCGCTCTTTTTCTCTCTATTTTCCTATCTACTGAATTCCCTTCGTATTTCCGGAGTTGTAAAAAAAAGAAGAGTCTGGACCAAAGTCATAGTCACCCGGTCCTTGGCACGTCCCGGTCCCGAAATAATAAATAGTGATTGGATTCCCTTTTCGATTCTTCAACATACTCGTGAGAGAGCCCGGTCCCTTGCGGAAAATTTAGTAAGGTCGTGTCCGGGATCTTCCTAAATCAGGCGCGTGAAGCAAAATCTGTATAAAACGGAGACACGATCCGGTCACCCGTCTATATTTTCGTGACCGTGGGGTACATCTCGACGTACACAAGTTTTGTTATTTCGAGTTAGACGGTGGAGGATGGTCATATAATTTTCTCGAGAATATGTATATACAGGGCGATTGGATATAGCTCGTAATCCACTCGGAAACCGAACCTACGACCACGTTGGAGTCATTTAAACCGATACCTAAGGAAATTGGAACATCACGAATTCCGAAAAAATCGACTTCGAAACTGAAAAAAAAAACGGGTTTTGGCAATGAATATTCAAGTGGACGGTACGCGGTCTTCAAAGCTTATTAAAAATATTTTGTCGTCCTTTGGAGACACGGTGGCATCGTGCCTCTATATGATAAATAGGCCGAAGTTGCAATGTCATATTTGATGAAAAATGGGGACAATCGAGGCCACGCGATACTCTGTTCAATCTGTAGGCAACAACCACAAATTTGATATAGCAAGCCCCGATGTATATTTTGATCGAGAGAGACTAGCACCTGTATAATTGTAGTGGATGACTTCGGCTTGTCTACAGGGTTATGGTATAACTAGTTCCACGTATAACAGGTATTTGTCATATATTTTGTATGCATTGAATCTTGCCGCGAATGGTGAACGCGGTAACTCGTCTTTTCAGGGAGGAACCCAAAAACTCGTTATAATACGCCAACGAATACCGCCAAAACCATTTGCATACTGTTTGCGTGGTCATTCTTCATGTATGTGTGCATACGTCTGTGGAGTGATGATTTTGAAGATGGCAGGCTTAGAGGGTCGTGTGAATAAATCGAAACTCAATCTCTCTCTCGCTCTCTCTCTCTCTCTATTCCTCTTATTTCTTTTTCTCTCTTATCTTCTCTCTTTCTTTCTCATAACGATATTTTCAAGCACAAATATGAGATGTAGTAAAAAGAAATCCACTATTTTCTATTGTCAAATCTCGAAAATATGTGAAGTTACGTCGATCTTCTAAATGTTCTTAAAGACCAAAGTGTGAGAAAATGTCGTGCCAATTTCGTTGGACGTAAATTTTTTTATATTATATTATATAATATGAAAAAACCACGTTTCATAAATTCGATTTGTATAACCAAGAAAGATGCAAAGGATTCGCTACTGTTTCATTCGAAAGTAAAAATTTTGTAAAAGTATCCGTTTTTGACGAATAAATTGGAGCTGAAAGTGCGCACTGACGGGCCGCCCCCAACCATTCTGCCTGGCGAATAAAGGCGGCAGCAGTGAGCACCGAATAATTAAATTTGACAATTTATCCATGCCATGTTTCTTCTCGTTCGAATTCATTCGAGACCTGCGATTGTTCAAATTTTATTTCGCTCTACTTGGATTATTTCAATTTCTGAAGATAAATGGGACGCATTGTACATTTATTTATCAGACGTTGTCACGTGGTAGTTGATCAAATGAAAGTGTAGAAGAAATTTCAACAAGACATTTTGGAACTTGCTTGAATGGCTTGTAAACCATCAGTTACTACCTCCCGCCCTCTTTCTCCCTCAACCAAGCTCAAGCAGATCACAAGATAACACGGGATAGCATCGAGTGAAAAATACAAGAGAAGATCCGTAATGATCGAGAAAAGCAGGTGTGTTCATACTCGTGAGGAGTCCACATAGACGCTGAAAAAAAGGCCGAGGGAGAAGAGTAAAACAGACGGGGATTTCGTGGCAGAATTCATCTCCCTCTTCGCTCACCCGCGCGTCGGTCGATAATTTACGAACTACCTCGATCGGGAATCACCTTTTGCGATTTAGGAGCCAATTTCGAAAGTGCGAGAAGCCCTTGCTCTGCTTTTACTTAGATGGCGATACTCGAATCAGCTTTCTCTCTCTCTCTCTCTCTCTCTCTCTCTCTCTCTCAAACACACACACACACACTTCTACGGCGTCTGTCTTCTTTCTCTTTCGCTCTCTCTTTCTATATCTCTTCTTTTCTCTCTCTCTCTCTTTCTCTCATGTAATCCCTCGCTCTTTTGATTTCTCATTCTCTCTCTCTTCCTCGAACACACACCCACATGCACACTCTCCCTTTTGATTTCTCCCTCTTCCCTTCCCTTTTTGCGTCCTCTTCAATACCACTATGGGTAAGAAAGAAGTAACCAGTGCAATGGAAACTGAAGAGAAAGACAGAGAGATCGAGGAAGTGACATCGAGAGGGCCATATATAGAGAGAAAAAGAGAGGGAATAAAAAGACATCAGAGATATAAGAGAGTTCCAGTGATAGAGGTCTAACGTCCGGGAAAGCTTCAGTTTCAATTCAAATAGTTCTTGCCATGTCTTCGGCACCAGCTCGTGAGCTTTTGCTCGGAGAAACCTCTCCCCCTTCCACACTCCGACAAACGATAATGGCACTACCAATTTTCAAACCCGCGATTCTTCTTGGAAGCTTTTGTAGCGTATCTTCAGCTTTTGTTCGGGTTGCGTACTCATCAATCTAAAAGATACTTCGATCTGCCTTGTTGTCTTATGCAGGTATACCTACATGAGTAAGATACCCTGTATTAATAGATAAAGTAATTGTATGATTTCAATTTCTTTGGAGATTCTATCACAACCTTGATGTCCATTCAAATCTTTGCTATTATTTGTTTCCTAATGCTCTACAGTTTGCCTGTGCCCTTCAGAGGACCCTTTTCATTGGGTCATCAGTTTTGTTACCCTTGGAGAGTAGGGTGCCGCTTGCTCGGTAAGTATTTTAAGTACCGAGAGGTCACCCATCCAAGTATAGGCTCGGGTCATCTCGATATAAAGACATTAGGAAACTTAACAATTGTTATTTTTTCGATTATTATTTCGATAGCTCGAAATGCAGGGAATTAACTTTCGGATTGCATATGAGGATGTCCTTGTCCTTAATACATTATAAGAAGAAGGTTATTAAGGGATGATACGAAGGACTGATCTCTGCACCTAAAAGCTCTGCGCAGTCATTTGGTCTCTCCACTGCCGTTATTTTTCGCTCTCTTTCAGTCCCACTTTATCTCGTTGTCTCTCAAGCTCTTTGTCCTTAAGGGGGCTTTCGGTCTGGAAGCCTGAAATAAACCCTTCTCTTCCTTCCTTCTTCTCTTTCCTTCTCTTCACCTTCTGTCTGTATTTACCAGCTTCTATATTTCCCACTCCTGTGTGCAATTTGATCCAATTTTCTAAATGTTATTATGCTAAGTTTCATTATTACTATACTTCCTACCTTCAATTATTGCCCATTCCACTTTCCTTATTTTCAATTACTTCGAGTACAGAATTTCCCTAATTCTTCATTACCTAGGATTGCCTTTGATATTAGGATTTCGTTCTCGTTCTCATTTTATTCAGATATGTAGGTGGAATAAATAATTAATTCACAAGAAAGAATTTGTTGTATATTTAATGAGAATTTTCAATAGTTACATCAGCAGAAAAATGTGACAAGACAAATTTATTTCCGGCTTATTTCATGAAAGGCTTTTGTACAAATCCTTATCTATTTATTATATCTCTCTCTCTGTCTTTCTCGTCTACCCTCCATCTCTCTATTTCTCTCTTGTCATTTCTATTACACCTTTTCCTTACTCTGGCCCTTTCACTTCGTTCCGGTATTCATTAGAAGAAATCAGGAGCTTTCTGTAGATTTGTATCTCTATCTCGCCTCTTGCCCACCCTCTCCAGCAGAACATACCGTTACCTTCTTTGATCTTTCGTCGTATCTAATGAAATCTTACCTTCCTGTCTTCCTTTTCATTTCACCGAAAAATGTATATATAAACACTTCACTGAGGTATTTTCAGTCCTGCCAGGAGCTCAGTTCGAGTTATCTCAAGCGAAAATCCACATCCAGCAGCGAAAAGTTTTTCACGACATACCTTTTTCCCTTTAATACAAACAATATATTTGAGAAAATGTTATTTCTTATTTCCAAGACTCCCATTCGGTGGTCTTTAAAACTGAAATCATTTTGATACGTAAGTACGAGTTTCGGCCTGCTCTCAGTATCAAGAAATCGTCACGAAAAATTAGTGAAAAAAAAAATGCAACAGCAAAAAAATTGGATGGATTCGATGGGCTCAAAATATTTTTATTTCGTTCCCTTTCTTATGAACAAATATGAATACTGATTTTTCAGTAACAGAAATCAGACCCGAAAGGAGCAAAGCCCTCCTGGATAGGCTAAAGCCGTTTTGGCGTGTTGGTCGCATTAAAAGCATAACGATCGTGCTGTGATGATGTACACGTTGGGGGAATGAGGTTCGATAAAGTTATCCCTGCGATGCGGAACTCTGATGCTCGCGACGACATCACGACATTGTTATTTCGCGGCTTTTATAAGCTGAAAGCTCACGCGACACTGTATAAATTTAAGCTTCGACGTCCACGCTCGCTCCACGTAACACCGCGTGTAATGACAACGGTACACATATGTACGTTTACCTTTCTCATTATGAAACGTTACATGTATCAGCCATACGTTTTCGGAACATATTGTTACCGATGAGAGTTTGTTTGGGATGAGAACGTCCGGATTTCGCACGTAACGAAGCCGAACAGTCGACTGGCAAAACCGGAAATTGTTTCATACATTTAGGAGTTATTTAAATCCTATTTTAACGCTAAATCTTGACTATATTTTTATAATAAACTTGACTAAATATTGTATGTATTTTATATAATTTGTCTAATCTATATATTTGCTAAATATTTTTTATAATCTGATTCTTTTTTGAAACATTTAAAATTGAAAAAAATGTAGAGTCTGTAGAAAACAAACCATACGATTCTCGACAATGAAATTTCATTTATATTGATTTTTTATTTACAAATTATTGAACAAATAAACGATAGGAAATATCGGAACCTATGCTCCGTCCGAATAGAATTGGACAACTTCAATAAATTGTTACAACTCAGTCAATATTTTTTAGAATCTTCGTCCCAAGCTCCAATATGAAAGTTACCAGCACGAAAAAATCGCAATATTCAATTTTGTAATTGGAAGCTCATGCGGACCAAAACGGAAAATAGTAGAACGTCGAGTGTACGGACACGCCAGAAGGGCCGAGATGAAAGCTCGCTCGCTGTTTTATTATTTACGTTACTCTTACCCAGACATTCGACACGGTTATCGCATATATTCGACATGTTTTTTTTTCATACACAATAGTGTACACGCATCCCTAGCGATCACATAAACGAAAGGTATATCCGGATCGTTTTTTTATCGATTTTGATGAATCGAGGGGATCTCTCGATTCACAAGTGCCATTATCTTGGGCATGCGTCGAAGGAGAATTCAACGTCGATGCAATGATGAATTGCCGAGAATCGGGAATAACTCCTTGACGCGCGATATTGCTCTCGCAACCGAGTTCCACAATGCCCTTCCAGTTATCGAATCGCATGAATACCGGAAACGAGTTCATGGTGATGCGGAACAATCCTTGAGGATTCTGAGAAAGGGAAATTGCGTATACTCGGATATTACGGTTGCTTCTTGGGGTCCCCGACCTTATTTGTCTTTTATCCAACGGCAAACGGGGATCGCTTTCATCTGGAAGCCACGCATCTTTCCCGTATTTGAATCAGCATCACGTAAAATGTATTAGGTTCTGACAGACTCGGGATAAGAAAGAATTGAGTGGAAGTTTCAACGAGAAAACAATGTTCTACGTATCGAAAGGTTATTTCGGGTACACTCGACTTCAAGGCTGTCCTGAAGCCGTTATTATTGTTGCTTGTGTACACATTGTTACAGGAATGGTTTTACAAACTTCTGCAATATTAGAGATTTCCAAAGAATCAACTTGGAACTCCTCATCAATGTAATACGCTCATTGTGAGATTACTCGAACTCGCGACTAATGATCCTTATTGGGCTAACGATGCTAAGCTGAGCTCTTTGAAGCATCTGCTTTTAATGGGTTATTACATCATTTTGGAACGCAAGACATTGGTGGTAATTATAAATATTTAGTTTCTTAAAATTCTTGTATTCTATACAGTTATATCGACTTTTACTTATCTTTTTTTTTAATTTTCCTCATGAGTATGTTTTAGAAAATAGCGTAAATCGTATTTTAACATTCGCCACATCAAGTGTGAAATTTTGTTAATTATCTATATATGTATATTTACTAAAATTTTCATATATAATATTTAAAAAATTATATTACAATGTATAACGATATAATATATAGATTTGTTATTTTATTACAAAATATACAGTAATATCATGATATCTTATATAATTCAATTATGGAAATCAATTAATAACATTTTATCGTACGAATGATTACACGTGTATTATTTTTACGCAAATCGAACTTTTGTCTCCATTTTGCCATTTTTTTTAACGAAGTTGTACGAACGTCACATAATCCACATAATCTCATAATTTTTCGATATTCTTCAATTTGAAAACCCCAAAATACTCGAGCATTGTAATTTCATCCGGTTCTTAGGCCCCAAGCTTGCGCACATATCACTCTTAAAATCGTCAAGTTTTTCGCACGCGAATCTTCAGCGGTCGTCACCTACGTGGTCATTTCTCATTCTCAACGATCGCGGGAGGAGCAAAAACGCGTCGAAAAGTGGCACGAAGCGTTGCAGGAAAGTTGACGCGACTGATCTCGCGAGGCTCGTTAGAAAATTGAAAGAGGCTCGCGGGGCGGCCGGAATGAGACAATAACGTCGATGAGGGGGCCAGCGACCGCAGCTCGCCCCTCCCAAACTCGTGCCAATTAAATCTAATTACTCCAATTCCAGTGAGGGGAGTATAACGTCCATCTAATTACCGTTTGGTCGAGGCAAGTATTAATAGCCGTACGGTCGGCTCGACTCTACACCGCAAGCCCTGCTCGGCCCGCCGCACTTGCTCGCCCATACACGTTGCTTTATTCGTTGATCATCCACCGCTAAGTATGTATGGGAGAGCGCGATGTTTCGCCGGGTACAGGGAGCTCTCGATTTTCTACCACTTTTGTGGGTCGATGAGGCGGAAAACGGGGGAGGGGGCCAGTGACAAAAGTTCGCTTTGGATACAAATTATTATGGCTGGAACTCGGAAATTTCGAAAAAAAATTGATAACTTTTATAAAACATTGTTTAAGCAATGAAAAAAAGAATTTTGTTTTTTGATTGTTGCCAAAACAATGTGTCGTAAAACGATGGAGCAGGTATCGTTGAATGAGGGTAAACAAAAATGTTGAGGACTTTTCAACGCTCGTAACAGAACACCGTAAAGGAATTAGAGGATATTAAAAAAGTAGACAAAAGTACCGAAAGATAGTCTTTTTTTCGAAACGTCCAACGTTTTCGTCCGAGGACAGTCGCGCACATCTCGCAGAACAATTGTTGTTTAGTTCGACGTCATTTGAATATTTGGGGTTATGGTGTTTTGTTCAAAAGAACGGTTGCGATAGTCGATGTGTACTCGATCTGTAGGTTCAAGGTTTGGGCTCTTAAGAGAGAATACTAAGGGCCCAAACCTTGAAATAAGCACAAATCGAAGTTTCACTGTACTACACGTGAATATTAACGTCCACTGGCACCAGAGCTCACCAGCCATGAGTGTGTATGATGAAAGAGAAAGAGAAAGGGGTATGTGAAAAGGGACAGAAAGTGGCAGGGCGAATGAGGAGTGATAAAAGAGTAAGAGTGAGACGAGCGAAGCGTAGGATCGCGATGCCGGAGTCGCGAGGGTCAACGGGGGTTAAATCGCTCCCATAACGAGCGAGGGCAAGCATCGAGGCTTTTCGTGGAGAGTCGAGAGAAGCCGCCATACAATAGCAGTCAAGAGATCACCTCGTAGTGCATATATGTATATGTAGGTGATCTCTCGACTGCTGTAATACCGAGCCTATATACGTGTATTTATCAAAACAGGTGGTTTTGAAGACCTTGCCTTCGACGACCATCTTTATAGCAGCCAATTCCCTCCTTTCTTGGCATTATGCAAAGCAAAATGGCTTCGTAATCATGTTTAGATAATTGTCAACGTGTTCGTATAAATTTGCAGGGCTATACTGCTTCCAAAGTATTTCTCAAAAACCGGATACTGGTTTCAAAAGAACCGGATGTGGTAACAGCCAAAATTGGATATATGGAAATTAAGATTTCCTTATGTACAGATTTCTCTTCTCTATAATATGAATATAAATATAATCTTTTTATATAATATGATTATAAATCTACATCGATATATACAGCCTTGCTGAAAAGCATCAGGTATCTTGTAAATTTTCTATCCGGACAGAAAATCGAATTCCTCGATGTGTCCAATTTTCTAATTACGCCACTCAGACGAGCAGGTAAAAGAAGATTTTACACCGAAAATTACCACGAAATTGTTCTTTATAGGATTTTATTTTCTTGACGCATTTTTCCGAGATTTTTGTACACAGATATCATGCATATTTAGGATCAGCTATTGAATACAGAATTTGGCTGATGCATTTTATGTTTTTCGGAAGATCATTTTAAAGAAAACGAGGTGTGTAAATTCTTTTTTTACCTAAACTTCCGACAGAAATTGAAAATCATATTTTCTTATATGAGTGTGTGTGTTTGTGTGTGGCGATTATAGTTATGTATTTAATTCTCGAGATGAGTCAGGAATCTGCGATCACACACGCGTGGACACATACACACGGGTATCTAATTGTCATCGTTCCAAGAACCGGCAACAATTTATGGCGACGATGCATATTCACATTTTTCTGCGATGACTATGTCGTTGTAGGACGACGATGGATTCCGGGCCCAGATGAAGAATGGAGGGAAGAACTGTGCTTCGGGAGTAATTATTAACTGTACGCTGAAAAGACCTCACTTTCGTTGTTTTTTTCACTGGACTTCGCGTGGCCCATGGAGAAATGCGTAATGCAGGAATGGGGATGAAATTTCGAGGGCAAACGAGATACGAACGTGGGAATATCTTTTTTCACCTCGAATATATGGAATATACGATTTAATTGCGTTATGTAATTTAATTATACCGGGCGATTGTGTAGCGTGCAATTTCAGCGACGTACACTCGATAGGTGTAAGCGAGGCTTTAAGGGCCATTATTCGCCGGTAATGACGTTACGCTCGAACGTAATGAGGAAAATTTCACCAACCGGTCACAATAATAAACGATCCGGTCCACTGGAAAGGGAATGACCGAATGTGATCCATGAACGCCGGTCAATTTCATTTCAGATCTCTGGGATCCGTAAGCGGGCGACGATCGATGCATTTTAACGCATCGATATTTTTTTTATCTGGGAGTTATTTGTTAATTTTTCCGATTTTCTCTTTCTTTCACGTGATTTTTAACTCTGTGATTTTTTATTTTTATTTTCGAGATACTTTTTATTTGTTTTCGCTTCCGTGACATGATTTTGTTTTTAATTTTTGTTTTTGTCATTTTTTTCGTTTCCAAAATATTTTTATGTTCGGAAATATATTTTTTGTTCATTGCAGAAATATTTATCTCTTCAGTAATACATGTTTTTTTGTTTCCGGAATATTTTCGTATCCAGGAATCCTTTTTTTTTTAATTTCAGGAATATTTTGTACGGAATAATAATTGTTACTTCGTGAATATTAAAACGTTGGGTACGTTAATATTCATAAACAAAACATTGGAACTTTTTCTCGTTTTTTGCCCTTCAAATTACGTGGTGCAAAAACGCTCTCGTCTCTCGCGATTCGAGACGAATTTTCAGCAATCTTTTCTTTCGAGGGAGAATTAGAGACTCGGGAGGAGAGCGGAGCGAGGGAGAGTTTCGGGAAGATTGAATCGCGACCATGTTAATAGAGACGACAAGCTTCGCCTTTCAATTTGCACGTTAATGAACTTTTTGTATTATTTATTTATTTTTTAATTATTTGACGATGCAGGGGTTGCGGCGATGTTGGTATTGGACGGACGATCGATGGTGAGGAACGCAAACGTTCGAGGGCCTCTCTTGGCTCGCCGAGGCGGGCAACGCGGGACCGGCAAAAGCAAACAGGCGATTTTACGATCGGTCGTTCGTCCGGGCTCTCGTATACTCTCGCGCGCGTCGACCACTGTACAGGTGAATTAAAATGAACCGCGCCAATACCCAACGGAACGGATTTAACGGAAGGCAAACGAAAGTTTTAAAAAAAGAAGGAGAAAAAAAACCAAACAAAAAAATAAAAATGGTGGAAAATAAACGAAATCAACGACCGGTATTTCTGAATCACAAATTCTCTCGGGTTTGTTTAGGCGTTGGTTTCTTTTTTTCTTTTCATACGCCATTGATTTTTTCTCCGTTGACGATATATTTGACGAATTCACTGACGATGATTCGGAGAGCATTCGGATTGTTTCGTATGTCTCGAATATGAAAGGGAACGCAGTTACAAGTATTCAACGAAGACGCAGAGAAAATGAGTGGAAACAGGTCTGAGGATATCAAAGATTTAAAGTACACTAGTCGTATAGAAATGATAGAACTGGTTGTCCTGTTCCTTTTTACCATTTTGTTGCCATGAGTTATTAATCATGATGATGTGAATAGCTGATAACAATTTTCCTGGGAAAATCGAAAAATAATCGAATACTTCTTCTTGGTCATCGTTTGGTTTGGTTACCAATGTTTCAGTTATCTTTGATTGTCAATTCGCTACTTTTTGGTTATCGTTTGGTTTGGTTTGGTTAACAACATTTGGTTCACCCGTGATTGTCGTTCGAATACTTTTTTAGTCGAATTTTGATTATACTTTGGTTACTTTAACGAGTGCTGTAATTATTACTAATTTTCCGTAACTTCGGTCCAGAACTATTCAACCGTAAAATAAATGACCAAAAGATACTTCAACTAAATTAGTTTTTTTTTTTCAAAATAAATATTTATTATGCAACCCTGATTTTCAGGTCATCACAATGGCTTAATGTTTAAGAAAATTGGCAAAGGGAGACGTATGGGCTTACGTGAATCATACTCGCTGAGAATAGAACGAGAAGAATAAGAAGAGTAATCCAATTTATCTGGCGTTTCAGCGTCCAATGTAATAACGAGAATTATCTCGTTGCCGTGGTGCGAGCCCGTTTTATTCTTGTAGTTAATTATCGCCGGGTAAAATCATCACGGATCAGACGAGTGCGTGAATTCGAGAGGCGCCGCCTTCTGAGTGGATATCTATCTATTACTAAAATTTTGCGAAAATGAACTCTTAGGGGGATGAAATCGAGGATGTAATTTTTTAAGAAGCTTCGACATTTGTAAGAGTTTCGTCATTTAAAAAACAATATCTATCAAAAAGTGCATTCATACAGCGATATTTATATTTCCACATTTTTATTTATCTGATATATTTTACACCGTCCAATAAATTTGAAAGAAACCATCCGTTGAGGATGGGCAGGAAAATGGTATGATTAGCCAGGAAAAAAATTCGCTTTTTCGATAAACATTCGAGCTAATTCATAAGAAAGCGCCACGATTTATATTGTAAGGTCGCGTTCATCATCTCGTATGATGATCAACGCAAATTGAATTACGCACGTTATGGCTTCTTAAAAAGAAGGTCGTTAGAATCTATGAGCTATAGATGTCACCACCAAACGATGACGCAATAGCATCGCTGAAACGATTTTCGATCGGAAGCGTGCGGTCCGACCGTGATATTGCCATCGATATTTTGTCTCGATTGTATGAATGTGTATCGGTGTGCTGCCGGGCTCCAATCACGTCACGTGTGAGCGTCAAATACTCCAAAAATTTAATCCGCGCCCATAGCGTGCATCGAGTGATAAAAATACACGTCTATCTCAAATACAATAAAAACCAAATATCACTTTCTACAACAATGTTATAGAAGGTGATGACTGCAGGATTTTTAAAGGCTACGCCACAGCTATTGAAGAAATACGAAAAAATCGTAACAAGAATATAACTAGATGGCACAGAGTCGCCGGGTTAAAACCATTATTGCTATTCACTTGCTTCGATTGAATTGCAACGCGTCGTTTTCACATTTTCTTTGGCTGGTCAACGCCGGTTGGGTGATTTTTATGAACGAGAATCAGCTACGAAGCCCTCGCGGATTCATCGTTTGCTATCATCAAAGATCATCGGAACGTTCATCGATGGACGAACATTCACACTTCGAAACGAGCGGTCCAAACAATTGTATTACATCATCAAGAAAACCATTGCATAAAAATCTTGATATTAAAATATCGGAGCTGCAACCCGATTCCAAGATTTTCTCAAAAGGAAACAACGGATATATAATTTTTAGTAGCTTACCATGTGGCTGTGTACGTGAGTATTAATGAGGAAAAAATCGTCTGCGAAAGGTGTCTGTATACATCGGAGCATTTGTCTTCCGGATGCATCTGAGCTGCTCGTCTTTCACTATTCACTTCTCTCACCCGGCTGTTCTTTTCCCTAGCCATTTTCTACATTTCTTGCCGAGCTCACGTGATACATATCCTATACGAGGAGAGAAAACTCGAGGGAACGAGAGATATTGAAGTTCGCAAAAATATCCACCACTTTCCCCTCCTCTGTCTCTCTCCCTCTCTTTTTCTCTTCCTTTTTTTATCTCAATACGTAGCTGTAGGTTTTCTCGAAGTAGAGCATGGTTACCGGGGTTACCCGGAGATTCTCTCTCTATTCTGTATCTCTTGCTCACGCTTTCTCACATGCTCCATTTTCGACCTCGTCTTGGTGCGAATCGATATATCGCGGTGTACCCATGCCGGGTATATCAAAATCTGGCGACAAAACCCCGCTCTTGGTCGATGCCCTCGGATGTTCCTACAATTCGCGGGCGTCATATTGTCGTTTCTTTTCACGTTGGGAAAACATATATAAATATCATTATATAAGTACGAGTAATTCTGCATACAGGTTGGCCGGTCATTCGACGTATTCCTTAAAAAGAGTAATTCCACAGGACATTTTAATCAAATTAAGCCCGTGAAGTACATAAGCAAGATCACCGGAAGTACGCGTCAACTGTGCTCTTCCGGAGATTTTGGTTTCGGAAAGGAAAATTGCCGGTATTGGACAATGTGTCGATACAAGAGGCCATGCCTTCATGACAATTTATTATCTTCATTACGACGGGGCAGTAGTTGGGCTCAGTTTAATTCAATCGCGAGCGTCATTAAGATCCACGTCCGAGGCTAGTTCCAGGGATATCGAGTGATTACTAAGGGACCCCTCTGACGAACATAATAATAAGCTATTTTTATGAATTTTTTAAAACCACGTTACGGGTTTTTTTTAACAATTCGAACAATTAGTGAACAAATTTATTTGCATTGGGGTATCCTTTAACACTGAAAGCAACTGGATCATTTATTAATCGTAAAGCGTCTGCATTTATATGATGTAGTATGTACGTATTTATGTTCGATACCCTATCAAGAATAGTTTTTGAGTACGACAGGACACGATTTTGTCAAACAGACTGTACGTGGCTGTCTGTATCGGGGGAAAAGTTAACGACACTGTAAATTTGCTGAATAATGGTTCCAGCTTTGTGCACGTGTCGATGTACACCGTGAACGAAAAGTTTTCTCTGCCCAGTCCTCCTCTTACCGGCCTCTCTACGTATTGAACCCTAGCCCTATCTTGTCTTCTCGTTGGTGCAGGGAACGCGGTGAAAACTGGGTAAATCTCGTGACGACCGAGATTGCGAGATTTAGCCTGTGTAGGTATATCCGAAGGCCTTGCAGGCACACACGTTACGCGCGGCTTTAACGCGCAGTTTATGGACTGCATGCTAAGCCTTGCTCACTCCCAGCCTTCCAACCCCATAACCCGCCTCGTCTATAGTTCCCACATATCCCGGGGGATATATCGAGGTAAATTGGAAAAGCTGAATTTTTCTCGATGTATTGTACGTACGTGTACGCATCGACGAGCCTCGGTGTCGATTTTATTGCCAAACTAAAAAAAAACCCTCGTATTGAAATAAAATCGGAGGATAGGAAGGATTGCAGCTGGATGAAAAATAAAATTATGGCGACCTTGAATCCGTGCCCCAGTTATTGAATTCGAGTCACGATCCGCTGTAACGTTGTGACTATATTTAATAACGCCGTTATATACGGATACGAGTACGGGAAGACGAGATTCGGTCGATGCTAACCATTTTTTTTTTCCACAAATTCGCATAAATTTGGGGTTAAGATACATATCCGTGCACAGTCATTTTTTCCGATGAGAGTATTGGATTTACGAGGTGGAAATTTGTTCGCAAAAATAGCGATAAATTGAGTAGAAGCTTTGTCAAATTTACGTTATCTTTTTACAATTTGTAAATATCAATCAATGGAGTGATTATTAGTCAATTAAAATATCGCTGTTACTGCGTGCTCAACTGGCTGAATCGTGGTATATTTTGTAATAATGTTATACATGTTTCTAAATTTCATATCTGTTAAACATCATGTTATTCCATTATTATTGTTTTGAAAATGATATTGCTTTTTTTTATTGGGTAAAGTGATTATTATGTGATATGAAAATATTTAAAAAGGTATCAGGATAATGGTTAAAGTTGAAAAATCCCTGTTTCCTTTTTGGTACGTCAAAATGTATGTAAAATTGGTACGGAAACAAAAATTTGTTTATTGTGCATTGTTTTCAATAAGAAATTATCATATGAATAATCAATGTCGTGATATGATAAATAATTATCATAAAATGTTATGAATAATGATAATACTAAAATGTAAGTTTTCTAATGTTTCCTGAACAAAAATATCTCGAAGAGTAGGTAATTTTTTTTTCCTTATCCAGGGTGACTCACAATACCCCAGTCTCCGTGTCATTTTCGACCTATTTGCTGCCCCTCGCTTCGTGCCAGCGAGTAAAGCTCACGGACACCGGCCTAGCAACTTTGTTTTAAAAGCGGAACTTTCAGCCCGCAAGGTGTGTTTCCTCAGCCACGCACACCCACACAAAAGCCCACACTGCGCCGTGTATATCTCATTAGAGGAAGAAATTTAATCGCGCTCACGCTTTGCGTTATACATTTTTTTCTCCGTATATACGTGGACGAGGAAAAGTAATTTTGGAGACATTTGACTTTGAGGGCAGTCCACAAGCAGCGAGATGCGCCCAGAGCCACGATGCCATAGATGTAAAGGGTTCAAAATAACCTTTCCCTACGTACGTTCCAATATGAACATTTTGCGCTTTAGATGCACTCCGTGTGCTCTTGCCTTTTGCCAACGTTATGTAACCTGACAGTCACACGCCCTCACATTTTCGCACCCTTTTTTACCGCGCAGACTCGGGCGTGCATTGCGGAACGGAAAAACAAGAAAAATCTTAATAGATTTAAAAAAAAAATCGTTCTCAAACACGGGAAACCATTAAAAGTAATCTTTTCGAAGAGACAATTGCGGGTCGTTATTATTACAAGTGTAAATATATAAAGTATCATTGACGAAAACTCGCGAGGATAATTTTGGAGAAAATTAATATTGAAGTGAAGATATTTTTGGAAATTAGAGATTTACTTATTTATTTTCCGAAATAATTATATTAATTTACTAAAATAAATATATTCCTTTTATTTCCATGTATACCCTTGTGGGTTTTCACGTATCTCCTTTTCTTTTTTTTTTCTCCTCGAGTTCCAATTTTTCTGATATTTCCAATTTTTCCATATTTCCACTTTTCCTTGCTAGCTTTCCATTGGTCCATCTTTTTCTGTCACTCCCTACCCGCACTTCGCTCAGCTAACCGACCTATAGTGCGCCCACAGCCGACTTAGCTACAATATACCCCGCATTTGCCGAGGACACGGGGAAACTGTGGAAAACCTGTGCCGGTATAGACGGCCCTGTATTTGCCTGATCCTTCGGTGTACACACTTTGTATTGAAGTATTTACATCAAAGCATCAGAAAAAACGGCCTCCCACTCACTGGTCGATGTGCCAGCCAGAGCACAGCTAAACGGTCACCGCACCAAGTATCAGCCTCTCTCGATGCTGCTTAACATCAGTGATCGCCTGAGCCGCACTTCGACCGCCCAACCACCAGCGTCGGTTTACTAAAATAAATATATTAATTATCCAAAACGATTTTATAAATTTTCCATAAATAATATTAATTTTCAAAAATATTGTTCTGAGTGACAAAAGCTAATGTTATCAAATAAAAAAAAAAGTTTACAAAATGAATAATCAGCGAAAAAAGGCTACCAGCTATTTCTCATCGATGTTTTTTCCGTCGGTAAGCGTTGTTTGTGTTCACGCTCTCTGTTCCCTCGCCGAGTTCGTTCGGTCCTTTTTTTATTCCCTAATCGGCTCTTAGAGAGTCGGTCGTCTTTGTGAACGTTCGAGGAAATAATTCTCCTCGATTATTGAATGAAACGAAATTAATTTGGCTCGATCGTGTTAGCGTCTCGGTTTCTCGTGTATAAATGGAGTGTCGACGGCATGCACACAGGTAGCCGCCGTCTTTTCGAGAATTATATAGACAAGCTTGGCGAAAGATGAGCGCGTACGCTCGCGTGATGAGTGAAGGGCGCGCGAGAAAAAGCGATAGAGAGAGAGAGAGAGATGTAGAGAACAAAAAAAAAGTAGAACGGGGCTTTCGGGCGTCGAGCAATTTATAAAACGGCGCTTCGCGTTTCATCGCCCTTAGAAACCTGCATCTCAGCCCGAGGTCCTGTAATTACCGAGCCGAGAATCTCTCCCTCTCCCACCCTCTCTCTGAGCCCTCGGGTAAATTTTTTCGATGGCTATTATAAAGTTAGTGAGCTCCAAGAATCTCCGATCCATCGTTGCGATCCTTTTTCTCCTCCTAGTTCCCTTCCACTCGTTTCTTTTCTTCCCCATTTGCCACCTTTTTTTGGAGTTTTCACCCTTTTCGCGAGCGTGTCGAAGATCAGTGTGAAACGAGGTGAAACGATCGGATAATACGAGAGAATGTCGAATAACACGTCGTTACAATAGAGATGATGCGTCTACGCGTTGCAATTTAAGATTCGTGTCCGTATATTTTTCCCGCTCGGTTCCTCCTCACCTAATAAACAGTCGAGAAAAATCCAGGTCTCGCTGTCTCAAATCATTAGGGACCGTACAATCATCGATTTTTTTTATCCCGCCTCGCGATCGTTTCTCAACGGCTGTTGGCCTATATTCTGAGAAAAGGTGTAAAAGAAAAAGAGGTGGAAACACGAGCCTCCGTTTTAGCGCTCCCTCCCTCCCTCGCCCTCTCGCTCAATTCATTTAAGAAACCCTACGTGTATCCCCGAAGCTCTTTTAGAGATAATCGGGAAGGTGATACGAAGCGAGCAGACTCCCTTGGCGTTCGACTAAATGGCCCCGGACGTAAAACCCCTCTCCTTCCTTTTGCAACCCTCGTCGACCTTCTCGCTGATGGATATATGCCAGTTAAAGATTTTCCAGTGCGTCTCGCTTCTTCGTATTTTTCTCGCGCTCCATTTTTTTTGTAGCCCCCCTTCCGCTCTTCCCTTGATGTATCCTTTGCGAGAGTCAACGATAATAATGAAAGGAGGGGACGTGGAAGAAAAGGGAATCAACAAAAGTTATTGCGACGCGAGGGGCTGGTTCAGGCCATATTGGGTGCAACGTGAATAACCTATTAGGCAAGGAGACACCGGTAACACTTCTGAAGTTATTTCGAATTTGCCAGGTTGGAGATGTCTTGTAGACAGGAATGAGCTATCGTATGTGGAATACTATCCGAAATATTGATGATATAATAATTGCAGAATTTTCGGTGATTCGGTTTTATTTGTTTTTCAACCATTAAAACCGTATTGAGTTCACATTTTTAAAACTACTAAATTATTACAAGAGAAAGACCCTGAAATAATTCATGTAATATTATTCAATCAAGAACTATCAATCCTCACATTTTCAAGAATGTTTACGATTTTTTAATATCCACACAGTTAATATCCACCAATACCTTAAAAATGCATCTTACGATTAGATATGAACGCATAAAATCGAAAGCAGAAGTCAGTACGTAAAATCTCGAGATGGTTCACTATCGAATTTCAAGGAACTATCCGATATCGTCCCTACGTGAATATATTTGAGTCCTCAAAACAGCCAGAAGGGTTGATCGTCGATGACGCAGATAGGGAGGGTTCGAAGTATTACTTTCACCCCTGTAGACAAATATATCTTATTCTGAATCTTTTCTCTCCCGGGCTCACTAAGGGAGAAACCGGAAAGTGTGAGCCATCGGTGGTATCGTCGCGGCGAGTTACGAGTTACGAGCAATCTGAGCCCGAGATACACATCGTCTTTCACCCTCTCGCCATATCCCACGGTAAATAAATACGCTATCATTTCGTCTCTCAGAGCCCGAGGGGAATGAGTCTTATGAATGTACGTGTGTCGATATGTACATCTATATATATGTGTATGTGCGGATTGAGTAATTTATTTATATGGGCTAACTTCTGTATGGCCTTCACGAGCTCCCACCAACCGTATTTTGGACTTTTATGGCTCAGTGATTTATCGGCTAAAGAAAAAGGGACGGTAAAGGACGATGGTCGGACATTTGATTTTGCATGGGTTGACAAGCACGATTAAGTGGTAATTGGGTATGACGGGCAAGTGGTAAATATTAGTTTGTAATGGGTTTTTTTACGTGCAGTTCGAGGGATTTTCATTCAAGTCTTAATAAGTATAGGAGCATTTCAGTGGATGTAGTTTTTTTATTCTCAAACTTTAGAAATTGTGGCAGAATTTATTTCTCGTTAGTTAGAAGACAAATCCGCAATTTAATTCGCATTAAACTTTCAATGTCTAGGGAAAAAGTCGAAAAAACATTCTGAAAAGATTTTTCGCAGTTTCCCAATCTAATTTTGCACTTTCGACAAAAACTCGGGCATATTCGTAGTCAGCGGAAAGTTTCCGGTTAAATAGACCCTTTTAAGAGTTTAAAAACGGAAAAAAATATTTTTCGTTTTCCCTGGCCACTTTTCCAGAATCTCAAAAATCATGATATTTTGAAAGGTCGTAGAGTAGGTTCCTTCTATGCGATAAAGATTAATTTAGTGGGTTTGGAAAAAGTTTTTGCCTGACTTAAATAATGGCGTTGGATTCGTATTGATACCTCGTATAGTTTCCCCGGGAAGTCCACTTGAAAAATCGCAAAAAAAGAGGCAAAGGGTTATAGAAAGGGGGTATAGAAAAATTGGCAAAAATCGATGGTCCAACTTTGAAATTCTGCCAAAAATCGAAAAATCATCGGATTTGAATTTTCGGAAAAGCATTTTGAAGAGAAAAGCATAACGAAGAGATTGAGCACAGAGTGGAGAGCCAAATTCTGAAGAAAAAAGAGTTATCGATGGTTTAGTGAAAAGACGTATTTTGCCCAAAAATCCAAAGGAATTTAGGATTTTTAATATTTTTTTATAGGTCCATTTCGATGGACCTATAAAAAACACGATTTGTTCATGAAAAGTTCGGGGTTTTGGCGAAATTAATGGTAGATCCGTGCCCAGGGGATCAAATTACATTCAAATAGACCATTAAAAAAATATTAAAAATCCAAAATTTCTTTGGAGTTTAGGGCAAAAAAAGTTTTTCCATATAATCATCGATAACTTTTTTTCCTTTAGGATTTGGCACTCCACCGTGTGCTCAATTTCTTCGTTATGATTTTTTCTTCAAAATGCTTTCTGAATAATTAAAATCCGATGATTTTTCTATTTTTGGCAGAATTTTAAAGTTGGACCATCGATTTTTGCAGATTTTTCCATTTGCCTCTTTTTTGCGGTTTTTCGAGTGGACTTTCCAGGAAAGCTATACGAGATATCGATACGAATCCAACGCCATTATTTAAGTCGGGTAAAAACCTTTTCCAAACCTACCAAATGGATCTCCGTAGCTAACAAGAAGCTCACCCTACGACCTTTTGAAATATCGTGATTTTTGATATTCCGGAAAAGTGGCCATAAAAATAAACATACACAGCGTTAATTACCCCAATTTTAAAACAACGAAAAAATTTCCCCATTTCCGTAAATGAAAACAGAAGTTTTCTCTGGGAATTATTTTTCTGGCCTTTCCATTTATTTCCGTGAATGTGTCATAAAAAGAGGAAAACTAGAAATAAGTGAAGAAAAGGAGAATCCTTTTTCCATGGATGGAAAACCATTCCCAAAAAAGTATTTTAGAGCATTGTGTACGATAAATAGATTAATTTCGAGGCAGCTTAAATTGATCCGACAGCGAGAGCACTCGAGGATGTTTTCTCATGGTTGGACCGCGAGCTGTCGAAAGCTGTAGTGCAGTAATGAGTTAGAAATTGGCCATAGGAGGGACGGGACGGCAGCCCCCGTTCGGGACAGCAGATCTCGGCGGTCGACACGCGACGCGTTGGAACTGGACCTTTGCTGGTGTGGTGCCTCGAGAGTTGGCGTTACAAAAAGAACCCACAATCTGATTGTCCAGCTGCCGTGGCGGTAAAAACAAAGGAACCGAGGGTGTGAGGGAGAAAGAGGGAGAGAGAGAGAGAGAGAAAGAGCGACGAATGAGGATTGGTGAGCGAAAGCAAAGGAAGGCCAAGCGAAGAGAGTTGGAGAGAAAGGATGAAGACACAAGTTACCTATAAAGAGTAGAACCCGTTGAAGAGTTACAACCTCTTAGAGTCGTAAAAACGTTTCACGAATCTTACGGAAACATTGTTGTCCGTCGTGTCACTCAATTTCCACACTGAGATCGTGTTGCTTTCATTTGAGGATTGAACATAGCATTCCAAAAAAGAATCAAATATGTCATTGATTTTTCAATTGAAATATTATTAAATATAATATTGTCCTTGACATCGGAATGTCCCAGCCAAGAGTTCAAAATGAAAAATCATGCGGACACCTTATAATCATCAAGATTCAAATGTACGCCCTCGAGTATACTTCAAAGTTGAAAAATTGTATCGGGAAAGCTGCGAAGCTTCGTCGTCGTCCCGTGACGATGAACAACCGCGTCGATCGATCCGATTGCCAGCGTTACATGCATAATAACGAGTCAACTTTTTCGAATGTGCACAGTCTCGTTGTAGCGCGACGTACAGATGCACTGCCGTGTACTTGCTGCTCTACATATTCATATTTGTACGTGTACACGTATATACAACGTGTCGGGCTGATCATACGTGACGAGTTGCGGATCTGCGAGGCAAGTTCCGGATAGGGTACGAAGGGATCAAAGCGAGGGAGAGAGAGAGAGAGGGAAAAAGAGAGAGGAGGGTGGGAAGTCAGACGGATACTCATGAAGGGCTTCGCATCCTCACGTGGATGAAGAAAAAAATTGATCAAAAGTGAGAATATTTGTTTTTGCAAAAGTCGAGTTCCGCCACTCGGTTATATCATCGTGTTAAAAATAATAGGGGTTGAATGTGTGCTTCGCTCTCCACTGTCGAAAACGATGGAAGTCGTGGTCTGATGAGGGTGGCTGAAGTGATATGAGTGGAGGGAGAAAGGGTTAACGCGATTGGGGTGGGGGGCATTCTTAATCATATGTATCTGCATATAATGCAAACATACTCCTCCCACATCTGATATAACTATATTGTTAATTTTTCTATATACTCTCCTCTTATCGAAATGCACTGGTTAAATCTGCTCTGTGGTCTCTATTGCTTTCTTCATCATGAAAACTACCAATTTTTACATCATGGAGTACGAAGACACGGAGACCTCCCTCTTGTGTCTTCTCCGTGTTTTTGATTTTGGTTCGGCGTCACATGATTCTTTTAACGAAATACTTTAACAGGAATAGTTATTCAAACTATATATTATGCTCATTATGCATATATTTAAACATCGATCACAGCTATATATACATCGGGAAAAGGTAAAATTCGAGGTATATCTTGAATGTGTTTCAACAGAGGGCATCAGCCTTTTCGTATATTTATATACGTATGTCTGCGCATGTTTGTAATCACCGACGCAATGGTTGCAATTGCCTTTGATGATTTCAACAAGTCGAAGTTGATGTCAACAGGTCCACAAGGATCGAGAACACATTGACGCTAATTGCACGCCACATAAATGTTTGAAGCGAATAAACACTGCATCTGGGGGAAGTATCATACGGGAAATTTGTTTGCTTTGTGACTGGACGGGGTTCACGAGTGAAAACGTAAATCTCTCCGTTTTCCTTTCAGGTCCAATGTACGGTTCTGGTGGGTCTTCAAGGCTCGTTTTCGCGAACCATGACAGGGTACGGTAGGTGGACGGACTTTCAAAAATGAAAGTCCGTCGGGCTTTATTCATTGAAAGAGCTTGATTCATTTCCTGTTCCATTGTTTTTTCTTTTCATTGAAAAAATCATGGCAATTATGCAGAAGTAGGGCTCCAACTAAATTTTAGCGGGAGATTTTTTTTGCCATAAATTACTTTGATTAGTCACCAGTAGTGATATTTAGCCGGCGGAGGCTGACATTTTTAGTTCCATTTTAAGTCAATTTGAAATGCATTTTAATTCCAGAATATGCCCAAACAAACTCAAACCACCTTAATTATTTCCATAAGTTATGAGGTTGTTTGGGTTTGTTTAGATTTGTTTTGGTATATTCCGGACGGTTGCTTTCATAAATCCTCCTACTCCTCACCTTCAGTTTAGATGTCGAAATATACGAAAATGCCCTATTTTATTGCATTGTTCGCCAACTTCAACATCAAAACCTCATAACTTATGGAAATAATCAATAATGACAGCCTCCTATTTGTTCCCACACAATCCTGATGGGCGCGCGTGCTCTACACCCGACCACGTATTATTGGGCAATATCCATGTACTATCATCAGCATCAATTGCGTTTTACGGTGCATATGTATTCGCAAACTATTTATTGTACCACCATTGCTGTATTTAAATTATTTTTCATTAATTTATTTATGATTCATTAATTGCTTCTTTACCACAACTCAGAACCATTGATTATTGTCTAATAATCGTGACGACAACCATCGTGAAAACAAATATGGAAGATGTATTTTATACCAAATTGTACCTTTTCAGTATTACGCGGGTACCCTCAGGTACCACCGAGCACAATACACGGAATTAGCGCACGGGTATAATTCAATTGATTTTGGTTATCCGGTAATTTCACAATGAATTCAGCACTGCGGCTTTGACTTCAAACGTCAAAATAGTCGTAGTCATCGCTGTGGGGTTTATGCAATATGGGATTATGTAATATAGAAGCAAATTTTACGAATTCTCTCAGTTTTTTCAAGTTTTACAAGTTTCCTCGAAATTTCATAAATTATACCGAATTTTCAACAATCCTTCAATTATCCATAATATCTAAACTAAAAGTTTTACGGTATAAAAATAGTAAATCATTTTTTTCACAATAATTGATGGAGAAAACGCTTTTGATTTTCTGTTTGTTACAAAGTGACAATTCTAAAAAAAAACTAGAAAGACCTTTTTTTACAGTTAACTATGGAGGATAAAAAAAAGACGAGGGCCAAATGAAAATTATTCAAGGTAGATGAAACACGTCGTGAAGCGACGATGATTTCCTTATTGGGACAAGAGACCAGGTCGTAAATGCGCCCAGTGATGAAAATTGTCCAAGGGTTGGAAAATTACGAGGCTATGGTGAGAGGGAAATGTTCTTGGGAGGATTCACGTGAATGTGAGCCCGAACTCGCGTCCCGAGACCTATAGCAAGCTCGTGCCGACTCTCTCGTCAAGGATCACGCACTTTGTCCCGCGGGAATAACAGCAACGTTGGGATTCTCCCACCCGAGTAAACTGGGAAACGTCGTGTCAGCGTTACGGCCTCGTATTTATATCCGGCAGATATATGCGTACGGGGTGTCCCATTTCGAGTGAAACGCAAAAGAGTAAAAACGGTAAGCTCCACAAGGCTAAACATGATTTCCGTGTGGAAAGATTATAGTTGTAAAATTTGCTGGACGGGAAGAAACGTGCGAAATAACGCAATAAACAAAACATTCATCTTACGAAATTTTAAGTTTATATCAACTTATTGAACGTTTTTTAATTTTAGATAATTATGACGATGTTAATCATTCATGATTATGATAAGTACAATTATATTATACGATTATGGACGATTATGTACGATTATGTACGATTATGTATTAGGATTGATTGTAATTGTATTATGATTTAAATAGATGCAATTTTAGCCAGCAAAACATCTATTTACTTTGAAGATGGTACTGACTCTTTAAAGTGCTATTCTAAGGTCAAAAAGACAAAAGTAAAGGCCTTGAGACGTCGAGCTCGATATCGATGCGAAAATTGTTGTCTGTGTTTTTTATTTCGACACGAAGCAACAACAGAAGAGGGACGATTATTCACTGTGATCTCGATTGTTATCCCTTTCGAAACGGTTATCCTAAATCGGGGCTAACAAAGAGGCATTACCGCTAAAGAAAGGAAGGGAGCCTGCCTCACGTGATCCCCGTGACCAGTATACAAATAAAAGCGAGTGTGCGTGAGCAATTGACTGCGGCCTCTACATTACGAGACGCTCCATCACGATCCTCGATTCCACACCGTCCAGGTAGCCTTGTTATCCGTTTGACGAGTCAGGACTCTCCGCGGGATGCTGCCGTTGTCTAAGGCAGCCATACACACGAGCCATAAATCCCTCGCAGCTTCGAAAAAACCAACGAGTTTCTCATAGTGAGCTGTAGGGGAGACTGGGTACGGTTGAAACGGTGGACGGTTGAAACAAAGCGAATATCTCGTGAACAAGGGGGGGTGACAGGTCGAAATTTGACAGGTGACA
>JAPYZJ010001397.1:0-35617 GCA_030522765.1 Ophioninae sp. B BG-2022a | reverse complement strand
CAATGAGTTAATATTGAACCCAATGAGTTAATGTTGAACCCAATAAGTAAATATTGAACCCAATGAGTTAATATTGAACCCAATGAGTTAATATTGAACGCAATGAGTTAATATTGAACCAAATGATTAAATATTGAACCCAATGAGTTAATATTGAACCCAATGAGTTAATATTGAACCGAATGAGTGAATATTGAACCCAATGAGTTGATATTGAACCAAATGAGTTAATATTGAACCCAATGAGTTAATATTGAACCAAATGAGTTAATATTTAACCCAATGAGTTGATATTGAACCCAATGAGTTAATATTGAACCCAATGAGTTAATATTGAACCCAATAAGTAAATATTGAACCCAATGAGTTGATATTGAACCCAATGGGTTATTGTGGAACCCAATAGGTTATTATGAAACCCAATGGGTTATTATGAAACCTAATAAGTTAATTTTGAACCCAATAGGTTAAAATTTAACCCAATGGGTTAATATAAAACCCAATGGATTATTATCGGACCCAATGAGTTCACATTGAAACCAATGGATTAATATTGAACCCAATGGAAATCTTTTAGTACTTCCGCGTCATCTGACCAAATCCATAATGATTGTTTTTGAAAATCGCTAAAAAATGAAAATTTTCTAATTATCGTTAGTGATTTATTCAATTACATGCGAATAATAAAAAAAATTGTTTAAAAAAATAATTATTCCTGTCGAGGTGTAAAACAATATTTCAACAAAATTGATGGTCGAACACCAATTTTTTTTTTTAGCAAATTCAGATTTTTTATATACCGGGTGTGCTCGAAGCACAGGGCTTTGCGTGTGGCGACGATTCGCGTGAATTATATCGGATTCTGTTTGGCAGATGGCAGCAATGGGACTGGTACGGGCGCAGGTGATCCATGGACGGCGGGCACCGGAGGAGTTCAACCACCTTACAGCGGCTACGCGCAACCCCATCTCGCGCAGCCCGCTTACCCCATGCACTTACCCCACGACCCCATGGTGAGTAACCAACATGGAGTATACCCTCCGTTGTCTTTCTTCGACATTTCCGTTTCGGAATGCGCAAACGGATATTCTGTGACTGATCGTCATTATCGATGATTCGACTCTCGAGATACTAAGGATTCCAAGCTCCGATATGGAAGCTCCAACAATTTGGCCATTTTGCTTGAAGACACCTTTAAGAGGACTGAAAAAAGTTGGATTTTTCAAAATTGGGATTTTTTTTGTAACAAAACGAAAGGGCAGATGGTCTTGAAAAAAATTCTAAATATTATTAATTTATTTGATATTGTAATTATTATTTTATATTTTATTAATGATAATTATTCTTTGTTTAATTGTTATTTATTAATTTATTAATTATTTTTTAAACGAGAAAATTCGAGTTTTTGTTGCAAAAATTGAATAACCATTTCAAAGCCCTCAATAATCGTTAATTGTAAAAAAAAATCGTTTTAAAGATCACAAATGATTTTTACATAGAAAGTTTGAAAAAATGATTTTATAACTGAATTTTTTGAAAATAAATACGAATATTTTGGCCGTTTAATTAAAAAAAGGCTGTTATTAACAATTTATAAAAAAATGTATTATTGTATTTCTTCATTCAGTTTTAAGTGGCTGCAATAGAATGCAGGTTTCATAGAACTATATTTTCGTTAAATGTTAAAAAAAAAGGTTTTGAAATCACAAAGGATCTTTCGAAGTGAAAAAAAAAATCGTTTTACGAGCGGGAGAATTTTGAGAAGCAGAATGAACTTTGCAGTAGTTTGAACCCTCGATGAATGGAGGTTGTAACTCGTAGAGTACGTCTGGGTTTTCGCTTCCACTATTCGCAATACCCGTCTCGAGCGAGCTTGTTTAAAGTTCCCTAATTTGTTGATAAATATACTTTGATCCGAGAGAGAGAGAGAGAGAGTTTCTCACTTGCTGACGGAATTTAAAATTAGACGTTTTATGTGCGTAGTCCCTTCTTCGGCGTGAACGAGACCATAGAGGCTAACGTACATGGAATAGAGAGAGAGAGAGAGTAAAAGAGATAGAAAGTGTACTCGGAACGTACGGATCTCTAAACGTATCCAATATCAAAGCTGAAACGCTCACGAGCGAGAAAGAGAACTTCCATTATCCTGATCCCTTTGAGTGGCCGCGCCGCGGATTTCGAGAATAATTCCACGACACAGTCATAACGCGCTTCTCACTTTAATAGTTTGCCTACCCTTCATTACCATCTACGGGGTGTCCTTGCTCCTTCCAATTTTCCACTCGGAAATTTTCAACCTTCGTTGATGAAACCAGTCGAATTTATCAAATTTAATTGATTTTTGATGATCGATAAATTCATAAATACTAATTACTTACTCGTGATTTATTAATTATTAAAATGTGTCAGCCATCGTTGAAAAATGTATTAATTGGGGAAATTGCATTTATTCGATTGATTGTTGATTGAACATATTTTTAATGATTAATGAATTTATGAAAATGGATTAATAATTCGTTGTGAATGAATTATTTAATTATGTCAATTTTTGTTGAAAAGATTGATTGAATTGAATTGAATTAATTATTGATTAAATAATTTAAAAAAATGATTTAAAAAAATGATGAATGAATTTATGAATATTGTTTAAACTATCGATAAAAAATAAATTGCGACTTTTGTTGAAAAATTAATTCATCGATCAAATGGTCAAATTTTAGACTTCAGCTAAAATTCAGTTTGGCTGTGTTTAGGTTTATTTGGGTTACCTTTTTCTTCGCCAAACCTACGAGTTTCCTCGTAAATCCGAGTTGCCTCGAGCGATTTTTCAGTTTTCAAAAACGACCTTTCAACCCCTTAAAGCTTCAGCGTTCAAAAATTCGAACAAAAAAAAAAACGTATCGAAAAAAAAAAAAATGCGGTTCATCAAACGGTGAAGAGAAAGAGTCGGGGAGGTTTGACGCAAAGTCTGGGTCGAAGATACGCAACGAGGAGGAGGTTGGATTTGTTTATTTTTTTATTGGGTTTTTGTCGCAGACGTACTCGGCGATGTCGCCGAACGGGGAACCGGCAGCTCCGATTCTTGGCTCGGCGGTAACGAGCGCGGCTTCCTTGCCACCAATGTCGACGTTCCGAGGCAGCGGCGGAGTCGCCGCGAGTAGCGGGACCGGTGCCCCCTCCCCAGCCTCGTTGCAATACAGCCACAGTCCGGGGGCAGCGGCGACCACCTCGAACGCGACGAACGCACCGAGCAATCAAAACCAAACACCCACGGGTGACGGTCTCGGAAAGGCGCTCGCCTCTGTCGTAAGCAATCGAGTGAGTATTTTATCCTCGCCCCCCCCCCCTCCCCCTCCCCCTCTCTCTTCGTCCCCGCTTGCGTCTTGTCCGGTTTCTCGTCGCTTTCGGCGTTATCGAACTATTTCAAGAACTTCATTGTTTGGGTTTGTTTGTTTGGGTTATCGTTTGAGGGGATTAATCATTCTTGTTTGGGTTTGTTTGGGTTTGTTTGGGTTATCGTTTGAGGGGATTGTTTATTCTTGTTTGGGTTTGTTTGGGTTATCGTTTGAGGGGATTGGGTTATCGTTTGAGGGGATTGTTTATTCTTGTTTGGGTTTGTTTGGGTTATCGTTTGAGGGGATTGTTTATTCTTGTTTGGGTTTGTTTGGGTTATCATTTGAGGGAATTATTTATTCTTGTTTGGGTTATCATTTGAGGGAATTATTTATTCTTGTTTGGGTTTGTTTGGGTTATCATTTGAGGGGATTATTCATTCTTGTTTGGGTTTGTTTGGGTTATCGTTTGAGGGGATTATTCATTCTTGTTTGGGTCTGTTTGGGTTATCATTTCAGGGGATTATTTATTCTTGTTTGGGTCTGTTTGGGTTATCATTTGAGGGGATTGTTCATTCTTGTTTGGGTTTGTTTGGGTTATCATTTGAGGGGATTATTTATTCTTGTTTGGGTCTGTTTGGGTTATCGTTTGAGGGGATTCTTCATTCTTGTTTGGGTTTGTTTGGGTTATCGATTGATTTTAATCATTATTATTGTTTTTACGGGGTAATTGGTTGGTTTATTATTGTTGTTTTTAAGGGGTGTTCGATTGATTTATGATTCTTGGGTTTTTTTAAAGGGTAATTAATTGATTTATGATTTTTTTATTTTTTAAGGGGTGATTCATTGATGTATGATTCTTGGTTTTTAAGGGGTGATTCGTTGATTTAGAATTCTTGATTATTGATTCGTGTTCTTTTAAGGGGTAATTCATTGATTTGGAATTCTCGTTTTTGAGGGGTATTCGATTGATTTATTATTGTTGTTGTTTTTAAGGGGTGATTCATTGATTTATGATTCTTGGGTTTTTAAAGGGTGATTAATTGATTTATGATTTTTTGATTTTTCAAGGGGTGATTCATTGATTTATGATTCTTGAGTTTTTTAAAGGGTGATTTCATTGTTTAAGAATTCTTGATTATTTATTCGTGTTCTTTTAAGGGGTAATTCATTGATTTGGAATTCTCGAATCGTCGTTTTCTCCCATTCTTACGTTTGCCCTCGAAATATACAAAATGAGAAGAAACCTGAGGGAATTTGTAATTGAAAAATAGTGAACCTCTCAAGAGAGGCATTGCCTCTCGGGATGTTGAGCCGCTGATCGCCGCCGCCAGATGCCACCCCTGCGCCTTACACGCAACGACGATTATCTGCACGATACTTTTCGGAATTTTCCTCGCTTGTGTTCTTTTTTTTTTTTACTTGTACCTTCTTTTTTGACGGAGTGCAATGATTCGAGGATCTAACCGTGCGTTTCCGCCGTGGCTTGATCGATATTTCCTTCGATCGGCAAAAAAGATCGAATCGAAAGATTGAAATCGTGAAATTTTTTTTCGATCTTTGCTTGTTCGAGTTCTCAGTTTTAGAAGTCGTGCAGAAATCGTCGTAAGAATCCCATTGAATTTCCAAAATTTTATTCAAACCCAACAAACCCAGACGAAAAATTCAAAAAATCCTGAAATTATTCCTAGATAATAAACCCTAGACAATAATTCCTAAGCAATAATCCCTAGATAATGAATAACAGATAATACTATAATTCCTAGGAAATCCCCTAGCCATTAACTGAAAATTCCCTAGATATGTCCCTAGTTAATTTGCCGAATATAGCTACTTTTCGAATGAAAAACGAAAAATCAATTCAACGAGTATTTTTAAAAGCATTTTTTAGATTTTCGAAAAAAGCTCCTTTGACGTGTCGCATCTTTTGTCTCTTTCCGCACAGAGAAAACTTGAACCGCGTCAGAAAACCCCTCTCCCGTCCCCCTCACTCTTTCCCCTTGTTCCTAGATAGAACAACGTTTGCGTCAGTCATCAAACCGTATTTAGTAAAAATTGCCGGAAGCGCTGTCGCGCGCTGACCTTGAGAAATTCAGAGTCATAGATCGAGAGACCTCGAGGGAGAGTCACGATTTCGCACAAGAATGGCGCGGGAAGGCTTCGTGTTGTTTTTTTGAATTTGTGATCAAAGTCTGATTTCTGGGATCAAACGAATAATTTTTTTTTAACGGTAACCCCCTTAATGATCCCTCAACCGTCCCTAACTAACCCCTTAATTAATGTATGCGCTAATAAAAATATCGAAATAAATATAAATAAATAAAGCCCGGAATCTACCCCTTAAAAATAGAGACCTGAATTTACCCCTTAATAATAGAGCCCTGAATTTACCCCTTAAAAATAGAGTCCTGAATTTACCCCTTAACGAATAAACCCCTGCATCTACCCCCTAAAAATAGAGCCCTGAATTAACCCCTTAATGAATAAACCCCTGCATCTACCCCCTAAAAATAGAGTCCTGAATTAACCCCTTAATGAAAAAAGCCCTGAATCTTCCCCTTAACAATAGAGCCCTGGATCTACCCCTTAAAAATAGAGCCCTGAATCTACCCCTTAATAAAAAAAATCCTCAATCTACCCCTGAATGAACAAAATCCTGAATCTACCCCTTAATGAAAAAAGCCCTGAATCTTCCCTTTAAAAATAGAGCCCTGAATCTACCCCTTAATAAACAAAATCCTAAATCTACCCCTTAATAAAAAAAATCCTCAATCTACCCCTTAATGAACAAAATCCTGAATCTACCCCTTAATGAACAAAATCCTCAATCTACCCCTTAATGAACAAAATCCTGAATCTACCCCTTAATGAAAAAAGCCCTGAATCTTCCCCTTAAAAATAGAGCCCTGCATCTCCCCCTTAATAAATAACACCACCAATGAATACAGTTGAGTTAATTTGTATTTGACAGAAAGGCAGTTCGATGGCACGTTTATTAATTGAGCGAACTTTCGGGCCCACAGATTTATCCCACGGACCAATCAGTTTCGAGCTATAGCAGTAATCCTTCGACACCGGTGAGTTCGCCACCGCCGTTGAGCGGTGCGGGTGGCTCAGCGCCAGGAGGATGGGCGCCCGGTGCCGCGCCGGTTTCGCCTCACTATACCGCCGATCCCACCCACGGAACGATACACATGGTACGAAACGCGCTCGCTCTTTCGAATCGCCCATATATATATATATATATATATATATATATATATATATATATATATAGGTGTGCGCGTGTGTATATACATATCGTACATATCGCATTGACAATGATTCGGGTCCGGAGCTGCGAACGGAGAGAAACGGAGAACAGAGTACAATCGTGTGTAGAGAAGACATTTTTTTGTCCCTGGACGCCTGTAACGTGGAGAGCGATAAAGGGGGCGGAAGACGATCGCAGCTACCGCGGGGTGAAGTAGGAAACCCGAAATTCCCACGACCAGATGGCTCAAAATACCGAATTTGAATATTCCGAAACAACAAATTTTGTGCATTTTTGGGTTTGTTTGGGTTTGTTGAAAATTAAGGATTTTGAGGGAAACTAACGAACCCAAACAAACCCAAACAAATTTTGTGCTTTTGCTAAGTATGACCTTTAAGAAATTTGTAGTTTCGGAATTTTGAGCATTCTGGTCAATCGAAATTCGTGTTTCCTACCAAACCCAGCCACCGCCCTCCACCCCGACCCGTACTCGTTGAACTCGCTCATGAGGTCTAATCCTTAAAACACGCACACGTTTCGT
Source organism: Ophioninae sp. B BG-2022a (assembly GCA_030522765.1). NCBI lineage: Eukaryota > Metazoa > Arthropoda > Insecta > Hymenoptera > Ichneumonidae > Ophioninae sp. B BG-2022a. Next base: position 28,491 of record JAPYZJ010001397.1, on the reverse strand, counting down.
TCATTCACTCGCTTTTTTGGTTTTTCAAAAAAATTTTTTTTTTTTTTTCGTAATTACTATCGTTTGACTTATCTTGATTTTTTGATTTTCTTTTTGTTTGTTTTTTTTTTGTTTTAATACATCGGGGAAACGCGTGTCCTAACCACACATCATGGGTTTTGTGAATTATTTCGTAACTAACAACCAATCATTGCCACCTCGTTACACGTTGAGCCAAGCTTCTTTTTTTTCTCTTTTGAAACTTCACGTCACTGTACGTGGATAAAAGAGAAGAAACAGATATAAATGTCGACACGCACCGAGCTCTCGCGCATATGGCATGACGATCGCACAATATTCGCTTTACTTGGCACTCGTGAGAATTGCAATACAGAAAAATGAGGAAAAAACCTCACTGACTCGTTTGCAGAATCGTTTTTAGTTTTTTTAATTCGATACAGAGAAATAGACATATTTTTTATGTACATATTTTCGGGTTTCGATATATTTCGATGTTCGATGTAGTTCGATATTCGATATATTTTGATCTTCTCCGATAATCGATATATCTCGATGTATTCTAATAATCGATACATTTCGATAATCGATATTCGATAATCGATACATTTCGATAATCGATACATTTCGATAATCGATACATTTCGATAATCGATACATTTCGATAATCGATACATTTCGATAATCGATATATTTCGATAAATTCGATATATTTGCATATACACTCGATATACATTTTTTTGCCCTCCCCATCGAACACACACTGTCCTTGTTTGTTGTGTACGTTGTGTTGACTTGGTTGTTTTTTTTTCTGGTTTTGTTGTTGCGTTGGTGTTGTGTGTGAGAAGCCGGCGCCCGAACAGCAGAGGCTAGACGATGCCATCGGCTTCCTTCGCGACCACGCCGAGGTGAGGATCGCCGATTTTCATTTTATTCTTTTTCATTCGCAAATATCATTTTTCATCGTCATTATTTTTACACGGTTTTCGTTTAACACCCCCGCCCCCCCCCTGGTCGTATACTCGCGCTTTCATCGATTCGACGAGAGTTCACGTCGGCTCGTCAATCCCCAGAATCATCGATCACGATCCAAACATTTATCACCGACTAACGTAAATCGCGTTTTATATCCCGTTGGACTCACTTGCCCCGCTGTACGACATATCGCTTTGCTGTCGTGATTAACGAAGACGAAAAATAAATAGAGAAAATAAAAAATTAAAAAAAAAAGAAAAATACGGTCACTGAAATATTGTGTAATCGGGTATCTGGCTTTTCGGTATTCTGTTGGTACAGGGTACACGGATGGAGGAGCGACTGGACGACGCGATAAACGTTCTTAGGAATCACGCCGAGAGTCAACTCGGGCTGCATCTCGGTCCCGTCGGACCACACGGTTCGATTTATTCACATACCTCACCACCGCAGCTGGATCATTTGGTAAGATGACCCCCGATGGCTCCGTCCATCAAACTCATGCTTTGTCAGATCACCAAAATCCTCGATTCCATCAAAAGACTCTTTTGACAATTTTCCAAAAATTCGGGCGTGGTAAACATTTTTTTTTTGGACAATTAAAGAATTTTCACAACCTAAATTTTTATTTTTCATTAATGAATTTTAGAAATATAAATAATCCATTAAAATAAAATTCGAATAATAAATATTAATCGAATAAATAAATAATTCAACAAATATTATTATTCAATTGAATTTGTAAATTTATGCAAAATCGCAAATTTGTGCAAAATTCGCAAATTCGCACAAAAAAATAAATACATATTATTTCGGAATGAGGTTTGTTTCAGTGAAAATGAATTTTTATGAGTTTTTATGATGAATTTTTTTAAATTTTCGTAAATAAATTATTTACGAAAATTAAAAAAAAAATTCGTTAACAAAAATTCATCATAAAAACGCATAAAAATTCATTTTCACTGAAACAAACCTCATTCTGAAATAATATGTATTTATTTTTTTGTTTGTTTGATAAAATACGATGGGAATGATGTAAAAAAAAAAAAATCTGACGAAGCAACGATTAGAATAAGGGCTAAACGCGCATCTCTAGGAGGCTTTTTCCATCTCGTACCTCCATTGGTCCGATACACTGACATCTATTTTTCAGGCAAGTCCGCATTCTGCGGTAACGGTCGCGCAACCTCAAGGATCTTATCCTGGCCTCGCACCGACCCCGGATACCGATGGTTCCATAAAGATCGAGAGGCTACCGGTCACGAATGCCAGTAAGTCGAATCTCGAGACGCACAATCGTCCGTCCTCTCTTTTCCGAACCGCTTTTCCAATTTTACGAATTAACCAATAATCTGGATGTTTCGAAATCCAGTTTTTGTCTATACACTGCACAGTCGATTTTTACGACAGACGTAATTTCGTTACGATAAAAACGCTATCGGGTAACTAGCTCGTACCGGAACAGTGAACCGTGGTTGACGAACGAAGAAAGTGAGGTTATTCGACAGTAAAACTGTCCAAAAAATTTATTTTTTTTTACTAAAACTGCCGAAAAAAAATTATTTTTTTTTACTAAAACTGCCGAAAAAAAATTATTTTTTTTACTAAAACTGCCGAAAAAAAATTATTTTTTTTACTAAAACCGCCGAAAAAAATTTATTTTTTTTACAGTTTTTATCCAGTTGCGAATTATTTTTTTATCCAGTCACCATCTAATTTTTTTCTTAGATATTTTATTTGATATTTGCTATCTAAAACAGGCAGCTAAAGGCCAATTTTAATGTTTCAGTATTTCAAGTCCAAATATCCATTTTCCACTCGAAGAAATTTCACTTCGTAATACACTAGCCAGTTTCCAGTCGACATTGGAAAATCTATCAGTCACGATAGAGGACTTTAAAGAAACCGCAAGAATTTCCGGAACGCCGGTACCGATTATCCAACGCTCCTCGAATTTCTGGCGGAATCGTGTGCGAGGGTAAAAGTAGTCGAGATCCTTGAATCTCGCGAGAGACTCGGTTTTCCATTCACGTAATTTCTTCTTTTTTTTTTCGTCTCGTAGCTCGCGACCATTCTTCTCCATGATTGGCCTCGTTGATGGGGAGAACAAAAAAGAGACCAAAAAAGAAAGAATAAAAAAGAAAATAAAAGTGAAAAAAAAATGAAAAAAAAATAGAGAATGAAGAATAAAGAACGACGGGGGGGAAACCGCAGCCAGGTGTTCCGTTGCTGCGACTCTCCTCCCGATAAGGTCATATCAGATAAATCATCCGACTTCTGCGCGCATTCCTCGCTCATTGTTCCTCGGCTACCTCGACATCATCGAGCCTTTCTCGCGTTTCTCTCACCTCCTTCGCTCCCGTTATTTTCTTTCCTCCGAAATCCTAGTTTACGCGATTCCGTGACGATTCGGTGACGCTAAACGAAACACGATTTTTCACGACAGTTTTCAGAACTTTGAAAAATCTTGAAATTCTCGAAACTACCGAAATACGAAGCCCGTAACGTTGTCTTTCATACGTTGGCTGTTTATTAAAGAAATTACCGATTGAACGTCTTTTTGATCGATGATTTCACGAAAAAAACTTCGTGATCAACCAAACGAGTATTTTGCTGAAAAAAAAGTACGAGGAATCGTATTAGCAAAGAATGTTTGGGCTTGGGTTTGTTTGTTTAACACACTTACATTTTTTCCACGTCCATTCAATTCTCGAACTCAATTGCGTGCAAACTCTTTTTTAAATAAACAAAGATAACATTTTTTTATATTTATAGATTTTAGGAAATTTTTAACATTTTTTTAAATAACAATTTTAATTTGTTTTCGAACATATATTTTTATTTCTATTTTTAAGTGTTTTCTTTATTCGTTTTTTTTTTTATAAAAAATAAAGACAAAATCATTTATTTTATCCGTATATAAAATAAACAAGAATTTTTCATCTTTATTCATATATTGAAATTTTTTTTGTAAAATTTGTAATTGGTATGAAGTATTCGAGCTCTCGGTCCCAATCGAGATTGGAATTAATGCATTTCTTCACTTCTTCATTTATGGTTGGACGGTTCTGGCTGTCCGATCGCCAAAAACAGCACGCGGATAAGAAAACGTCATCCAGGATTTATCGTTCTCGTAATTCCTGGATCCTTTTCATTCCCGGTCTATAACCGAAGAAAAAAGAAATAGTTAATACATGAATCTGATCCCCTCGACCCTAAACGCGATGCTAAACCGTCGACGCGAGTCGCCGAGTTAAGGCGCGTGCCATGCGATTGTCGAGCATTTAAGGAGATATCTGAATCGGGATATATCGTTATTCGCGACCGAGTGAATATCCGGAGCACAATTTTTGTCTTCTGAAGAAAATCGGAATTATTTGAAAAACATTGTTCGAAATGTGTATTAATCGAAAAAAAAATGAATTTTTTCGTCAGTTTAGTAAAAAAAAAGAAAATAATATTAAAATGTGGTTTAACGCGATCCTAATGGCTTCAAAATCGTCAGAAGAATTGAATCCTGTCTAACCGAGTGATGAACGATGGCCAAATTTTTATTCCCTCGATTAAACAAATTCGATAATTTTTTTTTTTTTCAATCGCAGCGCCATCTGAAACTCAAATTAGCTAGCCAGCCGCGAGTAAATCGAGCTAGTTACCGGGTGGCGTTTTTATCGTGACGTAATTACGTCTGTCGCAAAAATCGACTGTGAATAGATAAAAAGTTGATTTTTTTTTAATTCAGAAAAAAGCTTGCTCGTATCGAGCCAACGATTAGTCAATTCGCACGAACCCAACTCTCAATTTTCGTCCGTCCTGCCGGTCTAAAAATCCTCCACGAGTCGTATTAGCAGTATTAATAATTGTCAGAATACATCTCCCTAGAAAAGAGGAAAGAACCACCGGACAGCAGTGCCGGTGAAACGAAACCTTCGAGCAGCGATCTTCCCGCGGGCGTTATAGGTGGCGCCACCGTTAATTCCACGTCCCAAGGAAAGGGCACGAAGAGGTCGAGGCGATAGTAAGTATCCAAGGAATTTTCATTGAATCCCGTCGTATCTAGATATTTCGATAAACAAAAAAAAAAGGAAATACTCAAAAAAGATTATTGAAAAATGAGTTTATGGCATCAGTGATCAGTGGCGGTCGGTACACACGATTAACTGCAAGACGATCGAGGCTCGATTGCAAATTCATTGCAACCGGACTATCCACCAAAATGTTGCTCTTTAGAAAACGAGCCTCGATTAGCTTGCGAATTTCTGTGCAATTGCGTTTTGAATATGAAGACAATTGGGATAGAGACGTCACGGTGTTTTTCAAATTATCAAACTCAAGTTTCCTCAAACTTTGCACGTTCGGTCGTGTTACTTTCCTCTTGTTTGGGTTAGAATTCAGATCAATTAACGGGGCAAGTAATTTTGGAAAATCATTTACCGTCTTCGAATCGATTTTCGAAAATTTTTTCGTTTGGTTTTGTCACGTTTAATTGATCTTTACATTTTTGTTTATTTGGGTTTGTTTGGGTTTGAAGAGTCGTCTTTCATTTTTGGGCAATTTGGCGATTTGATTTTGTTTTTGCAAAATTTAAGGGGTCGAACTACTGTAAAAAAAATGCCTATTATTTGAGGAAATTAATTATTGAAATCAGGGTTATATGCGATAATAAATTTAATGAATAATCAAATATAAATGCAGAGAAAAATCTTTGAATAAAAAAATTATAATTTATGATTAAAAAAATGTCTTTTTTAACTTACACATTGAGATTGGTAATAACAATTATTTAAAGCACTTAATGATTGAAATCAGTGTTATACTTATATAAAGTATAACACTGATTATCTTAATAATCGATTTAATAAATAATGAAATAGAAATAATTAGAAATCAATGGGAAAACAGAATAATCTCTTGGTGTCGGGGAATGAGGAAGTAACGATGACGAAAAAGGGTAATGAAGAAAACACCGTGACGAAAATGTCACCTCTGTCGGGAATATATCTCACGTTGATAACACCGTATCGCCGCGTTCGATGAAAGCACAAAACAAACATTTCCAATCCCATCGACAACCTAATCTAACTTGCTGTGTCTTTGAAAAATCGTTGTTCGAGCGCCGACGAAGATTGCGACGATCCAGGCACCAAAGCGGTGCGCGAAAAAGAACGCAGACAAGCCAACAACGTTCGCGAAAGGTTAGTGAAGAGCACACGCAGTACTAAGCACAATTTATTGCATTTTGGTGAAATATTATCTACACACGTTCACGAAAACACTTACCTACTCCGTTCCAATTCCATTTTCGGATGCACGTCCCAAAATCGTTAAAACCACTATTTTCTTCCCTCACCATTTTTTTTTGGGTTTTTCGTTCAAAATTAAGGTAATTATGTACTTTCGTGACTTTTCCGAAAAATGCGTGAAAATTTTTTTTTTTTATCATTTTCTCATTGATATGGGTTATAAATGATGATACTTCGTCGGTGGAAGGTAAATTCCACCTTTCCATAAAAAAGTTACCCTTACATAAAAAGTAAACGAGATAGACGAAAATCGAGTCATTTTCCAGAAAACTCACGTCCCATTTTATCACGTGTTTCCGCAAACATCAAAACCCCATAACTTTGTATGGGTTTCGGTTAGGGTTTGGGTTTGTTTGTTTGTTTGGTCAAAATCGAGTCACTGTATAGAAAATTTACGCCCCATTTTATCACATGTTTCCACGAACTTCTAAACCCCATAACTTTTCATGGGGAAGTAGATTTCAGTCTCCCCCGACTGAATATCATCATTTATAATCCAAACAATGAGAAAATGAGAAAACATAAATTTAACACGCATTTTTCGGAATAGTCACTAAAGTACAAAATTACCGAATTTATTTACACGAGATAGAATTCTGGTGTTTTTAAGTGGAAATGAGATTTTAATATTTGGAGTGGAATTCACGTATTTGGGGTAGAAGTGAAATGTTTGGAGTAGAATTCATATTTGGGTGAGCATTGAAATATGCATAAAATATTTTTGTCTTTTACAGAATTTCAATGAGTCACTTCGTCATTTGTTCATTTTTTTAAAACTCCCAATACGATTTTTTTCTCAAGAAGGCTCGAGCGGAAGGATATTCTCATTTCGATATTTTTCTCCCTTGTCAAATTTCAAAAAAGTTCATTTATTTGTACGTGTTGTGGGATATAAAAAAAAATACATTTTTCGGGGGTGAAACGTGTCGATTAATCAATTAGTTTAAATTAAGCTATTTTATTTTCAAGGCAACATCTTCTCGAGAAAACGTGAAAAATTTTTTGTGGGAAGTGTATTTTTATCCTCTCCTGTCCAGATGATTTTCCTCGTTCGCTGACGAGTCTTCAAACATGTCTGAATTCTTACGACCATCAAGCATGTTTCAAACGACTGATCCATTCATGGTTCGAGCCATGGTTATTTCTTCAATTTTTCCTCTGCATCTCTTCCATATCTTTCCATGGGTTCATGATTTTTCGTTGATTTCTTCATCCCTCTTTCTCTCTCGTACAAGGTGGATTTGATCATTCCCCATAAACCCAAACAAACACACGTTTTTGGTTAACTCGAAATTCACGACAGGGACAATTGGCGATTAGCGTAAATTGCTATCGAGCTTGTCAAACGATACGAATGGAAAAGTACGCACGTCCGAAAAAAAAAAAATTGATATTCGACAAACGAACCTTGGAATGTTTTATGCGTAATACGCGGGAAGGAGGGTGCAAAGAATACGGGCCTGAGGGGTGGGGGGATGAAAATGAGATTTTTTTCGTTAGTTTTTTTTTCAATGAAAAAGAAAAAACCCAGATCTGCGTGTGTTCGTAAATCGTCACGTTGTCGACCAGTCTCACCGAGGATCGCTCGAACGACGAAAATTCCACGTGAAATGCAAAAAACCTTCAAATTCCAATCAACGATACGGTGATATCCACGATGAAAATTCGATTTTCCTTTAGAGCCACAATCCGTTTCTTTTTTTTTCTTCCTTTTTTTTTCTTCTTCAAATCTCTTGTGAAACGCGACGAAACGAAAGAATATGAAAACGATCGTGGAATTTGAATCTTTTTTTTTTTCTTGTATCGAACTGTAGCTTTAGTATTAAGAGGTTGTCGTGATTAAGAAGTTCAGGTGATTAATCGAGTGTTGTTGTTGCGCAACTGTTGTTCGAGCGCCGAGGACGAGGATGATGATCCTGATGTGAAGGCTCAGCGAGAGAAAGAAAGGCGGCAGGCTAACAATGCTAGGGAAAGGTAAGATGAAAATGTTTGGTTGTGATAAACCTCGCGATTAATGTACGGTGAAAACGTTGTAAAGAGCGACGATGATGACAATGATGGCGATGATGATGATTATGATGACATTGATGACGATGATGATGACTATGATGATACCAGTCGTGATTATAGTGATGATGATGATGAAGGCGATGATGACAATGATGATGGCGATGATGATGATGATGTTGATGAACGATCAGGGGCCCGTATTCTATGTATTCAATGCAAAAAAGGGTTCTATTGAAAAACTCGTATTGTTTGAAAATGCATGAGGTTGCGGTTAGAGGGAAACAGGCGAGGCGTAACTTTTGTCCGTTTAACGTCGTCCGGTTTCGTATCTGAGCACGCTCAAGTTCCTCTATCAATGAATTACGTTTATTCTCAGGATACGCATCAGAGACATAAACGAGGCCCTCAAGGAGCTCGGCAGGATGTGTATGACGCATCTAAAGACAGACAAGCCACAAACGAAGCTCGGTATTCTCAACATGGCTGTGGAAGTTATAATGACTCTCGAGCAGCAAGTCAGAGGTATCGTTCCTATATTCCTTACCACGGTTTTCACTTCCTCTTTCGATACGATTCTTCTCTTAAAAAAATGGAATCGAATACTCTTCGATTCAATTTGCATCGATCTAGGAACCATTTATTCTTCGAAATGTCCATTTAAAAATCCAAAAATCAAAACTCACCGTTTTCTCGTTTCCAGAACGAAACCTGAACCCAAAGGCGGCGTGCTTAAAGAGGAGAGAAGAAGAGAAGGCTGAGGATGGCCCAAAGCTTCCGGGTCATCTGACCGGTCACATAGCCCACCCCCATCCACATACGCACGTCCACACGCAGCCACCTTTCTCCTCGATGCCCGTAAGTACCGTCGACACCTCGAAATCTCGAACAACTCTATGGGGCGAATAAAAAATCAGCAAACTCCATTGATGGAACAAATTTTCTCCGAAATAAAAAGAATAATGGACGAAACAAAATTCATTTTCAAGCGTAGAACCCAAACAAATTTTTTTATCCCTGGGAAATTGATTTAATATCGTTTTTTGTCCACGAAAATTGTTATTTTTTGTTCTCAGAATTTTTTTTATTCTTGTACACGCCTATTTCTTTTTTCATTTCGTAAAAAAAATTGTTTATTTTTTTCAAGCATTCAGTATTGCTTTGGTTTCATTTTTCTTCGGGTGAAAAATTGTATTCTGGTAAATTTCGTAAACGTAACGGTGAGTGATAATTTTTGTGCAGGGACCGCCGCCTTCGCTTCAGCAAAATCCGGCGCAGCCGCAGTAGCAAATGGTCCCGAGTGCCGGAGGCCTCGTACTCTGCTAAGTAACGTATAATCCTTGAAAAAAAAAAACGAGGAGAAACGAAAAAGTTAAACAAACAAACAAAAAATCAACAAAAAACAAACCATAATTAACGGATCGAGGAAAGACGAGACGAAGAGCGAAGAGGATATTTCCATGGACTTGTGCAAAGTGTGCGCAGCGTCGGAGGCCCCTCCGGAGTTGTCAGCGCGACGGTGACGTTTTTTTCTATACGAGGAAAGAAAGCATAGAAGTGGGAGGAGAAAGGGGGGGGACCGGAAGTCGCGCGTCGATGAGCCCGAGACTCCTCGCGAAATAGGGAACGAAAAGAAACGACTGGAAGAAATCGATGATAAAGGATTGCGAATCGTGTATATGTCTATACATGTATATGTGAATATGCATATTACGAGAGAGAATGTCACACCCACACGAAAACACGTAAACCCAAACAAACCCAAACAATCCCAATCACACGCGCACACACATATATATATATATATAGAAATATTTATATATATGCGTGTGGGGAGAGAATGCAACGTGGCGGATTTCCGTGCTCTTCGTTCCCTTATGTATTTTCTTTTTTTTTTTTTTCAACTTCATTCCTCTCGTCCTCCACCTTTTTTCTCTCTCCGTCTCTCGCCCCTCCTCTCTGTGATGTGTTTCTGTATTTTCTTTTCTCGTCTCTCTCTCTCTCTCTCTCTCTCTCTCTCTTAGTATTTATCTTCGGACGAATTTTCATTTAACGGGCTATTGGAAGAAAACGTGGGGGAAAAGGCTCACCGGCATCTATGACAATAAATAACTATTATTCGTAAATGGTGTAAACGGGGAGAGCTCTCGTGGTGATAGAATGAAAAAGAAGATAAGAAAAAAAAAGCGTTCGTTTCTCATGATTTTTTTTCTGAGGCGTCAAGTGGGCACGCAGCGCCACCTACATTGGAACTGTGGAGTGGAGACGCGACTGTTCGGCCCCGGAACGAAAAAGAGTGAGAGAGAGAAAGAGAGAATGAGAAACGTATAGAAATCACGATATCACGTACCAGGTCTGACAGCTTCGACCGTGGGCCCAGAACTCTGATGGGGAACGTTTTTCATTCAAATTTCTCCCGCTTGGTGCGCAGAGGATATCGCGGGTCGTATGATTCCGAGCGGAATAAAAAAACGATAAAACCCGAGGATTAATGAGGATACGAGGGATAACGTAGAAACAAAAAAAAATACCTAAGAGGTTTGGTTGAGAAAACGTGAGAAAACCCATAAAAACCCCATAAGAATCCCATAGGAATGATTACTCTAACGCAAACAAACCGATAAAACTCCATAAGAGTAGTCACTCTCATGGGGATTTTTTATGGTTTTTATTATTGTATTTCAATTAAAAAAAAAACCCGTAAAAGTAGTCACTTTTATGGGATTTTTGTAGGTTTTCTCAAGTATAAGAGTGCGCATTATTAAGGGTTTTTTATGGGTTTTCCTATGAATGGTTCTCCATAAGAGTAGGCAATCTTATGGGATTCTTATGGGTTAAAGTATGGTTCCCCTTAAGAGTAGGCACTCCTATGGGGTTTTCATAGGTGTTATCCGGTTTGGTTTTTCCCATGAGAGTAAGTACTCTCAAGGTCCCAAAACCAAACAAGCCCATGCTCACCAGCGCCTACTCTTATGGGGTTCCTACAGGCTTCTGGACGTTCTGGATCATCCTTCACCCATAAGAACCCCATAAGACCACCATGGAAATTTAACTTCGGTGCGAGACGACGCGAGACCGAATTCGGAGAGAGACAAAAGAGAGAGAGAGAGAGAGAGCGAAGGAGGGAGAGAGAGAAAACTGCGGTGGACAGGAAAAGCGTATTATTTTAGTCGCGATTCAACGGAAAACGGGAGGAAAGAGATAAAATATGCTCGAAGACGCGAAAGAGATTTAAAGAAGGAAATAATACTGCTCTAAATGTTATAAATAAACTACAGCCGCTTCAAATTATTTTTATAAATAGCGAATGAGACGTGAAAAAAAAGGGAAAAAAAGTAATATGCGATATAATTATGGTTCCTCTTTCGATGATACGAGAAAAAAAGATGAAAAAAAAAAAAACGATGACTGTTCGAGAACGCGAGTAGATTGCGAGGGTGTGTATAACGATGATTGTGACAAAATGAAAATAGCCAACAAACACATAGTAACGATAATAATAATAATAATAGTGATAATACGAAGAAAAAAAAAATAAGGGTATTCTCGCGTACCCTGTATACCCCCGTATCATAATATACGCGAAAAAGAGAGAAAAGATAGAAAATAAAAAAAACGTCAAGATCGTGATTCGAAGGGACTTTTGTTACTACTAGAGACAACGCTGTTTCGAGACGCCCTCGGTTACACGCGATCGCGTTTCCTCCCCCCCCCCCCTCCGAAGATACACAGAAATGGACAAACCCACGGGTTACTCGACGAAAAGATGGAAACGATAGAGAAACAAAAAAAGAACCAGAATTATTGGAACTTGTGTTAAACTTGCGTTAGGATGTGTCCAATGAAAAAAAAACACTTAACCCTTAATGATATTAGGTTTGTAAAAAAGTGGATGTTCGAATCGATCTGTAGTTTTAGCTTATTTTATTTTTTCATTCGATGACTGGAAGATATTTTTTATTTCCTTTTTAATCAGATTAAAAAACAAATATTTTTTACCGAAAGTGACGAAAATAAATACAATAAAATCTTGGCAGATTTTAAAACAGATATTTTTTTTATCAACTTTGAAAAATTGATTTGAAAAAAACGGGTACTGTCGAATGTAAAAAAGAATTTTTTATCGTCAAATTTTTTAATTCGTTTAAAAATAAACAAATTTAAAAAAACAAATAATAAAACTCAAATATTTTGTCAAATATTTTCTTACTAAATTTAAATATTTAAAAACGAATACTTTCCAGCGAATTTGAAAAATCACTTTTCACGTCGGACTCGCAAATAGAAAATTGAGAATAAAAATAAAAATAAAGAAATCCTCAAAAAGTTTCTTAAATTGAACAAATTCGATTGAAAACGAAAATCGAAAGCTCCTGTCAAATATCCATACATTTTTCCAAAAAAAAGGCCATTGGAAAAAATCAAGTGTTCAAACTCAGCTTTTTTTCGAGCCTCATATGACTGAAGGGTTGACGTTTTTTTTTCGTCACGCCTCAGGATGCGAGGAAAAAAGTATAAAAAATACAACTTGACAGAAAAGCGGGGAGGGGGGGTGCGAAATCGTGAATAAATCGTCGCGATAATCCGGGACTCGCCGTGGTTGAGCGATTATTCAATGAATGCGGGAGAGAATGAAATAATTTGCGAGCAATCGTGTGAGTGCGAAACACAAGAAGAAAAAAAAACAAAAAATAATAAGGTAACGTTGTACATAGAGAGGATTAAGAATAACACAAAACAAGGACAAAAGAGGAGTTAGAGAGAGAGAGAGGGAGAGAGAGAGAGAAAAAAGAAGAAGAAGCTCAGAGGGCGTAACTGCCGTCGTTCGAGAGTTAAGCCATTGTTATTAATATTGTAACGATTTACGATAAATTACCGAGCAACGCGTGTCAAAATCCGACCAAGTGGCTCCGGAACGAAAAAAAACACAAACACACAAAAAAAGAAAAAAACAAATAAGAGTTCGTCCCCTCAAAAGCGCGAAAAAACAAAGATATCGCGACGAATTGCATTTTTATTCCGTATACGAGTACGTTCTTTTCTCTTCGTTTTGCTCTCGCTGTTTTTTTTCTCGACGTTAATTGGGCAAGAAAGACGTACAAATTTTTTCTTTTTTTTTACTTTTACAATTCTGTTCGCCGTGCGTGCTCGCGACGGAGACGATTCGAGAGCGACGGAAATTTGTGAACACGTGGCGCCCCCCCACTCCCGTTACGGGCGCAAAACATCAAAAGCTTCGAACAAATGTTTGAGAAAGTTCTTTTTTTTTTTTCGAATTTCGAACGCAGCCTCCCAATCGCAATTTTAATATTTTACGGTTTTATCGAACTTCCGGTCGTCCCGTTGCGAAAATTGAAGAAAATATTTAATGAGAAGAAATGATAATTCTTCCACTATTAATTTGTTTTTTTTTTGTTTCTAGTTTATGCTAGAAAGAAAAACGTGAATGTCTATTTTTTTGTTAGGGCTCGATCGCAATTTTAATATTTTGCAATTTTATTAAACGTCCCAACGCTTAAATGAGAAAAATATTCGTAATTGGATTTTACGTAACCCAAACGCAATTTTTTGTATCTCTTAATTTTTTTCTTCCTCGTTGATACGAGAAAGAAAAACGCGATTTTAGGTACAATCGAAAAGCGACTTTTTTTTTTTTCATTTTAATTTTCGAAGTGCCGAATTCGTCCGAATTTACCGAATCGAAATCGTTTTAACGTCACAGTGACATTCAACCCGTTTTACATTCCTTCCACCCCAGCGTCCGATAATCGATATGTATCGCGGCGTCTTTTTTTTTCACAATGTTCGAATTGTTTCTATCTTTTTCGAATTTCGAAAAATCCTCGTTCTCGGAGTTTGGAAATTCGGTAATTTCGCGTGGAGCCAAAAAAAACGCGAGAACCGGAAGAAAAGTGCTATTTTTTTGGAGCTACTGGGCTGTAGAATTTGGCCGTCATGGGGTGGTGGAACGCCTCGTGTACATCGATACAAGTGTACATGTATTTATAGATAGATCGTTGCGCGTAAAAAGTAAGAAGGAGAGAAGGAAGTATATATATACGTATATATATATATATATATATATATATATATATTTATGTATATGTGTGTGTGTATATATATGTCATTCTCAGATGATTATATATAAATTTTTAAATAATAATTATTATTATGTATGATAATTTTATATTTTTTCTAATTCATTTTCGTGAAGTTTTCGATGTTTTGCCCTGTCTCCATCACGGTATTGCATAGGGGCCTGGAAACTCTGGTTTCCGGTGGTGAAAAGTGTCTTTTTGGCGGGGCGGAAGTTCAGTTCGTCATTTATCCGCTAGGAGCGCCACTAGGGCTTTTGTAGATATAGCGATCACCATGACAGCGATGCATAACCTTTACAGTACAATATTAACGAGACATTGAGATTAGGGGCATGACAAACATTGCCACGTGACACACGAGTACGAGAGAGATAGTCGAAACGTTTTAAACCGTGATTTCTCAAGAATGAAACGTTTTCATCCAGAATGGCGAGCAGGAGGCCCTCGGTGCCATCGTCCTTATTGCACACGAAAAATTTCGTACCGATTGGTTCAGCCGTTTCAGAGAAAAGTGGTTTCAAAATTTCGAAGCGGACGGAGGCGTGTTCGTCATGCCCTTAAAAGACGCTTTTGATTAACGAGCCAGATTTTTTTTCCCAGTCAAGGAATTGACCTTCTCAAGATCAGGAGTCGGAAAATTTTCATTTTACATAAATATTGATTTTTTTGGAAATATCGTACAGTCTGAAAAATGTTGCTCGGCTGTTGGGACTTTTTCGTGATTGGCTCAAGGCAGCAGCGCTCCAAGTGGCAAAATCGAGAAGCTTAGCCTGATTGGGTGAGACACTCCCCACCCTAGGAGTTTCCAGGCCCGTATCTAACATCGCAGTCTCCACGCTCGTAAAAAAAATGGTTCAAGTTTCGTAAACGTACGAAAGTTTAGCCTCGTCGTCGGGTCGTACTTTTTTTTTTAATTTCCTCTCGTCGACCACTCGTTGCGATTGCATTCGTTTCCGTACGAAAATCACGGTGAAAATATATATTTCGAAAAAAATCGAAAAACGGAGATTCGTAATGTTTTTTTTTTTTTCGCTCGAGCTTCGACGTTTTTTTTTCCCCTCGTTGGTTGACCCTCGTTGCAACGAGGATCGTTCATTTGTACATAGACTCCGGGGAAATTTCGTTTCCGTTTTGTCGATTTCTCATCTCGTTTCCTCTCGAAAATAATTGCACGGTGCTGAAGTATCTCGTTGCGTTGACATACGAAAAAAAGAGGCAAAAGACGCGAGGAGATAACAAAAAAAACCAGGCGGATTTTCCCAAAAAAAAATCTTATAATTTTATAAAAAAATAATTTGTTTCTTTTTTACACCCAAAAATAAAAGAACAAAAAAACAAGTGACATCCTCGAAGTCCCGAAAGCCATGAAAGGAACTCGTAACAAAAATGTATCATCGAATAACACGGATTAAAAAAAAAAAGAGAAAAAAAAGAAACGTTAAAAGATAACATATCTCGCCCATAATTGTATATAAAGTGTGCAGCGGTACGAGATGAGAGAGAGTGAGAGAGAGAGTGTGTGTGAAAACGAGTGAGAATGCGAAGCACGGACGCAAGCCTAAAAAGTAAAAAAAAAAAGAAAACAAAAAATTTACCTAATTACGATTAATTATTACGTGATGATGAAACGCATGGCCGATCATTATGTGAAGAAACGACGTAGGCGGTTTGCGCGACGGAAATATATTGATAATGATGATCATGATGACGATGACGATAACGATGATAAAGATAATTGTGCTAGGGATTATTACGGATTATTACCGTATGAAGGGAGGAGGGGAGGGGTTGGCATATATGGGGAATGACGTTTGGCAACGTTGTTCAACGCACGAGCGCTCTATCGTCGACGTTTATTATTATTCATTATTATCAATTTAATAATAATTATTATTATTATTAATTATTAATTAATTAATACCGATATATCTGTATCGATGAAGCGGGATTTCTTTCGTGATTGTAACCGCTCGATTATCACGCGGATTTAAAATTGTGAATTCGAGACGACGGGGACAAGGACGATGACGACGACGTTTTTCTTTTCTTTTTTTTTTGTCGTTTGTCCAGATCGGAGAGAGGGGAGGGTGAATGAAAAAAAAAAAAAAAATGAAAAATCAACAGCAGGACAGAATGAAAGAGACATTTTTGTTTCTCAACAAACAAAAAATATAGCTCAACGATGTGTACCCAGTTGCCATGTATTTTAATTTATTTAGATTCTTAAATAAATTTTATTCAAAAAATAACAATCGCGAGTGCGAAGTTTCTTGATCGGTTTTTGTAGGATTTAAAAAAAATTGTTGAATATTCCGCTTAAGCGAAAACGTTTTTTTTTTTTAATATTCGATCAATGTCGGTCGATAATCTCCAATACACGTATCAAACGATACCAGCTGAAAGATATCTCGGAATCCAACTCACGGATGTACGTCTCGCCTCTTCCGATCCCAATAAACAACGATAGCGGTCCAAAGGGAAAAAAGTGTTTATCGACGCAGAAAAAAAATAACAACGAAAAACAGGAAAGCTGATTGCCAAAACCGGTTCGGTCTTTTCGGTGCAAGGCCTCTGAAACCGAAAGGTGGACCATGCCGTTGAACGAATAAGGCAATGGCCAAGAACTGAAAACGAAACACGATGGAACCACGACTACCACATAAAAGTCGAGGTTCAAGAAAATTCCTCCAGAATTTTCAAGGTTATCACAGCAGGAATTATTGTTTCCGGAACAGTCTGGATCAGCTTATGATAATTAGGAAACTCAGGTGGTCTACTTTCTATTTTGAATTATTATTAATTTTCAATTGTTATTGATAACTGATATTAGTTGAAAAAAAAAAATTTTTCAGTTATTGTTAAACGTAGTCGATAATCTTCAATTATTATTCAATTATTTTTTTATTGCTTTTCTATGATTTTCCATTTTGTTTCAATTGTTCAATTTTTTTGCAATTATTCATTTTTTTTGTAATCAGTTCTCAATTTTTTGCAATTATTGTTCATTTTGTTTGTAATTAGTGTTCAATTTTTTGCAATTATTGTTCATTTCGTTTGTAAATAGTGTTCAATTTTTTTGCAATCATTGTTCAATTCTTCAATTATTGTTCACTTCTCATTGTCAAACACGTTAATTGTTGTAATTCTTCGATTATTATTTATCTTATTATTTTTCATTGATGATCCACATGATTTAACAATTAAAGAATTAGCGATAAAAAAGAAGTTATCACGAATCGGCGTCGTGGACTTGATAATCATTTAAAAAAACTGAGCTTCGCTTATTCCGTTAAAAGGTTATAATTAACGAAGCGTTTAAGAATACACGATGTATCGAGGAAAGGGAAATCGACGATTTTAATGGATGGTAGTATCGGCGATAATTTTTTTTTGCTGAAACAATTATATTATTTCTCCGCAAACGAAGAACGGTATAATTGAAAAGTAGTGTTTCATAAATACGTTAAACAGAATTTTCATGCAAACAAAAATTTTTTTACTAAAAAGCACTAGAAATTATCGGAAAAATTAATTTTAATTGTTAGTATTATTATGATTGTTATTTTCGTTGTTTTTAACATGATCATGTTTACAGTCGCAGTTTTTAAAATTTTTTATTTCGTTTTCCGAAAAAGAAAAATTTGACGAAAACAGTTTCGATCGAGTTCGATCGAGCGAAGAGTCCACGCGCTGTCGCGAAGCGGAATGTCACTCTTATCGTTCTCGGGGCGTCACAAAGTACGCAGATTACGATTTGCTGCTTGAATGAATTATGGCGACTTTTGACCTCATGGGTACATTTATTAATTCTACATTTCTCTCTCGCATACAATTGCACGCTAATACAAACTCAGACCCAACGCGGTCCCGCAGTTATTCGCTTAAAATTTCGATAAAAAAATAAAATTAAAAAAAACGAGTGTCGAATCGAAAATAAAAATATAAATACGTAAAGGAGCTAAAAGACGCGAAAGAAAGATTGTTCAAAGTTCGTTTTCGGGAAGCCTATCGATATAATCGTTTGTTGCAACTGGGTCTGCAAATCCATCGTCTTTTTAAGTTCGTTGTATCACTTGAGGATCAACACAAGTTGCAGCTTTATCCTGAGCCATTAATGCGCTTTGTCGTTCGATTTCTTTGATTTGAATAATGGCTAGGTCATCATTGACGACAATCGGGTTCCCACGATTGTTTCAAGTTGGTGACGAAGTTCCATTTCCGATTGCACTGGATAACTGAAACGTCACGATTTCACCCGGGGATTTGTCCATTCTCAAAGGACCCCAATGGATCCCAATGGTCCGCAATTGACCCCAATGGATCGCAATGGACCCCAATGGACCCGAATGGATTCCCAAACGGTCAATAGTGGTCCCCATTGATTCCTTCATTCCCAATGGACCCTAGTGGACTCCAGTGGATCCGAATGGAGCCCAATGAATTTCCAATGGTTCCCAATGGACCCCAATGAACCCTAATGAATCGCAATGAGCTCTAATGAAACCCAATGGGTCAATATTGGTCCCCATTGATTCCTTCATTCTCTATGAACCCTAATGGACTCCAAAGGACCCCAATGGATCCCAATGCATCCCAACGGGTCCCCGATGAGTCAATAGTGGTCGCCATTGAAACCTTCAGTACCCACGGACTCACTACGGTGCACTAAGTACTCGAGAGTTTCCTCTTGAGTGTGCAGTACCCGACGACGCGTAGAAAGACGAAGCTCATAACGAGAACGACAACGTCGAGCCAATATTTGCCATCGTTCATGGACAAGTCCTTGAGAATCGTTTCGGGTGACCTGTAATGACAGTACATCTCACTTTTCGGGCAGACCAGTTTCTCCCTGTTGAAACCGTAGATCGCTTGCACGAAGCCGTCAAGCGTGTATCGAAGATAGCTCAAGTAGCTGACGTAGTACATGAAGAGTGGCATGTGATCGAAGAGAACGAGGAATCCGGCAAAGGCGAGCATGGCCGCGGTGGATATAGCGCCGAAGAAGGTGCCGTTTATGGGATTGACGATGGTGCCGATGAAGAGGCCGAAGCTTTCGGCGATTATCGTCGTGAGAATCGCCATCGCGAGAAACATTAGGTACCTCTGCCAATCGTGGGGTTGACTGCTCAGGAGATACGAGACAGTGCTGTAGACCAGTGCGAATAGCATTTGGACAGGCAGATTGGCGACGAGAAAGGCGAAGTAGAAAGTTCTCAGCTGGTACCAATTGTTGAACTTTTCCTTCCTGAGGACCGGCAACTCGGCGGGAAATCGTAGAACAGCCGGCATCATACTGGTGTAGCAAAGATAAACGGTGGTAACCAGCAAGAATCCAACATTGCTGATCGTTTTGGAACCATCCATGCCGGCATCAGCGAAGAGCAAACCCAGCAGTATGCCAACGAGGAAATGAAGGATCAGCTTTAGATGAGTTATCGTCCAATCCCGATAAAGCTGTATCGTACAACGATTCAACAGAACCCAAAATCTGGTGAATTCCGATGGTGGATTTATTAGGACCGTAGCTTTACCGGCGTTCCCATTAACGGCGTTGCACATTGACGACTTGGGAGGACTGTTCGATCTCCATTTTTGAGGATCGCTTGCCGCGATTGCTAAACGATCGTTGAAATCACCGTACTCTTTGCTGACGACTTCGATCATGTAATCGGCTGGATTGTGATACCGGGGACAAACGAGGCCTAAACTGCTGAAATAGGGGACCGTACTGGTCGCTGCACCTTGATACAAACAATGGCCATCGGCTAGGAGATAGACGTGATCGAACATTTCGTAAATCGCTGCACTGGGCTGATGGATGGTGCAAACTATCGTTCGGCCACCCCGGGCCAAGGCTTGCAGCATCGATATGCATTGGAGCGACGAAGACGAATCCAGACCTGTCGTAGGCTCGTCCAGGAACATCACTGGTGGATTGTCTATCAATTCCAAAGCTATGCTCAATCGCTTTTTCTGTCCACCGCTTAAACGGTCGCAACGGGTTTCCTTAGTTTTCGACAAGTCCAATGTTTCCAGCACGTCCAAAATCACCATCTCTTTTGATTTGCGATTCAAGCTGTTTCCTAATTTAAGATCGGCGGCCATATTCATCACTTCCATTACCGTGAACAACGGATGGAGCTGGTCGTCTTGTTGGATGTAACAGGACTCCTTCCGGTAAACGTGCCAACCTTGCTTACCCTCGCTGCCCAGATAGCTGATGCTGCCTTTCGTGTTGGTAGCTTGGAATCCCGTCAGGATGTTCAACAGCGACGATTTTCCAGCACCTGACGGACCCATTATTGCCGTTAATTCGCCCGACTTGAAACATCCGTTAACACCCTTCAGTATCGACTTTCTTGGACCACGAAACCCAATAGTCACGTCATAACAAACTCCCGCGAATTCGATGTCTATCGATTGCGCCTTTGGTAGGTTCAACAGAACTGCTCTCTGGTAGGATACCATCTTTTAACGGCTTAGGATTGACAGATGGTTTCGATATTTTTTGGTTCAGCACATATTCACTGGACACTTTTGGTTCTCTGGAAAAACGGTCGATGGAGATCGGGATTTTTGTTTCGGCCGAATGTTTTTATTTGGCACGCACAAGTTTTTTATAACTCTCGGTAGAATGGAACTTGGAGAACGTGCACATAGTGCAGTCCATTTGATTCTGACACTTGATGGAACGTTTGGTTTCGATTTTTACTGGGTTCACTGATTTCGCAGTATTTTCATTGCAGCACTTGTAACTTTATGGATGATGAGGCTTATATTGACAGGACCTTTGATGACAGGTCCTTCTTTGACAGGTCCTTTGTTGACAGGTCCTTGGTTGACAGGTCCTCAGTTGACAGATCCTTTGTTGGCAGCTGCTTTATCGATGACTGGTCCAAAGTCCCAAATCCTTTCGTTAGTCTCCTGTTGTCGTTCGTTTCTTTTGCACAGTTGCGTGAATCGTGCTGCCACTGAGTTGGTCACCCACTGAATAGTGAAAAGCTGAACTGGTTGTTTTCACTTTCAGCGACTAGTTTTTTAGGCTGGTTCTCCCAGAGATCACGCTGCGTTCTGGTAGCTGGTCTGTAATGATCGTGCTGCTGCACAAATAAAGAACCACTCTGAGTAACGATGGACACTCCACGTGGGGTAGATATGTCAGGTCTGTAATTTTGTTAATCTTTTATCCTTCGGGGTATTATAATTGGAGAGTAACGGAATTTTCCAGGCTTGATGGTAGTTATCAGACAGTTATCAACTCAGTGGATTAGTTAATGGCAATAATGATAACGGTTTTTTTTTCTGAAAAATGGAAAGAAAAATTACGATTATTTATTATTAACTGATATGAACAAAAACTTGGTGAAATTTTAAAGAATGTTATCAATTTGTTTGGGTTTGTTTGGGTTTCGTTTTTTTTTTATTAACCAGATAGCCAAAAGTAAATTCGACATTAAACTCCTCACGATTTTTAACAGCATTTTTTTTTAAACATCATTTTGTTTTTGTAGCTATCAATAAACGTCGAAATGTTTTTTCAATCGTATTGATTTATCAAGAATGATTTTTCAATTTTTCAATTACTCAATGCTTTAAAATTGATTTAATTATAGGTTATCAGTGTTGAGTCGTCATTCGTTTATTTTCCATGAATCGCATGATTGTACGTGCTCATTGCAACCTACTGATTATTGGGTATTGTTAATTGTTTTGCAGTCCTTGGTAAACAGAGTTTACGGAATGTTCGAATAAAACGTAAAAAATGAACTTTCGCTCTCGAGACACAAGCGAGTGTCGTGCGAGAGGATGATTCTTCGGAAACTCCTAAGTGCAGGTTTGGAGACACTTTAATTGAGTGACTCCACAAATATCAAAAATACTATTCAGGTCTATCAGGACCTTCGCCGACAACGTCAATGCGACAAAATATTTGAATACTATTTAAATTTAGATCCCGGTTTCGCAAAACCGTCGAATCCACTTTCAAAAATATTTATTACTGAAGGAAGTTCGTTTTGTCGTTTCTTCAGTGACAAATATTTTCCTGATGGCAAAAATCATATGACGTTGATGTTTTTCGTTCTCTAATTTTTTTCGACAGGTTTAAACTATAGAAATGACGAAAACATTTTTTGAACCTCTTTTTTCCTGGTTTTCGAATAATGATTTTTGGTAAATAATGGTTTAATAATAATAATAATAGTGGGGGCAGTTACATCGTTAATTATCAATATTCCATTTAGGTAACCCTTATCATTGATTTTTCTTGATGAAATTAAATACTCAATTTTGTTGACCTACATAATAATGAATATTGATTTTCCAACATTTTTATACTTGATTAATGACCAAAGAGGCGAACAAAATTTTGCAAGGAAATGGTCAAGCTCAAAATCGTTCAAAATAAATAAAAATTTCTTTCGAAATGTGTTTATCATTGCAAAATTTTGTTTTCAATGCCACGCGACTTCCTGAAACTCGGAGACTTCCGGTAATAAAAACCACAACGAATGAATCGCTAAAAAAAAATCTTGATTTTTTGTTCCACCATAATAACGAACCGTAAATCGTCATCAACAAATTATACGAGTGTTTTCATTGAAGTTTACGATCGTGAAGTTTTACAAGGAAAAAAAAAGGTGGCCAGTCTCTTCCGCGATTTGATTGGTACGTGCAGTTTGATTCTGATCGAGCATTCGAATAAACAATTTAAATCGTGTCCACGATGACGCGAGATTCCGGAAAAGTTGACAGCGTGATCAGCAATTCGATGGGATTAAAACCGATAGAAGTAAAGAGGTAAAGCTCGTTCGATTTTTTCCGTCGTAAAAATGACTCGCTAGTCTCAGCGTTGAATCAGTATTCCCGAGGAATCGCGTGCGGGTCTATGATAGGCGGAAGGGCATATGAATTTTTATGTTTTCTCGAAGCAAATTGTGCAACACGATCAAGCCAGCTGGAACGATCCCACGTAAATACGCATCAAAGCTGATGAGCGTTTACGTAAAACCTCCTATCGGAACAATAGCTGATGCCTGGGGCAAATCTTCATCAAGATCTGATTGGTATCAAGGTACGAGCTAGGGAATTCCAGGTAGATTTCTTTTAGCTAATTCTTTCAATTTTTTAATTTTAATTAATTTTTTTTAAGTTTTAATTTTAATTAATTTTTTTTTAAAGTTTTAATTTTAATTAATTTTTTTTTAAGTTTTAATTTTAATTAATTTTTTAAAAACTTTAATTTCATTAATTTATTTAATTAATTTTATTTATATTATTTATTATTTAATTATCGATGCTGTTAACACTGTTCAGGTTCAGTTGGTGTGCAGAAAAAAAGACCAGACAAAAGATCATCTCGTTGATGCATGATTATGTCTCTTGGCTATTGATGACGGATTCAGTTTTTACGAGTAGAAGCTGTCTGATAAACGATGAGAGTTTCTTTCGAGTTATTTATAAATCATTGGAAAATATCACGATAGCTTTTGTCATTGGGTAAAAAAAAATTGTGATATTGACGTTGGTAAACGTACTGATCGGTTCATTTGAAATTACTGGTAAAAAGGTTTACGTGTGGATCCCGAGGGTTATGTATCTACATAACCCTTGACCCTAGTCAATTCTACTTGGCTGTGGCTTTATTTTTTTTTTCGTCGTTTTTCTATGCTTAAAAGGAGTAATTTGGATCATTGATAAACGGCTAGATTAACCGATGCAATTAACATTGTAGGATTGATTAGTTAATTGTTTTTGTTTTCGTTTGGGTTTGAGCTATAGGTTTGGGTTTTGTTTGGGTTTGAGAGCTATAGTACTCCGGTAGAGTGGCAATTCACGTATCAAGCAACGACCAAAACAATTTTCTATTCACGTTTCGAATAACCGTCGTAATCGAATACCTATTTCGAATTATCCACGATTACCTTCCGGGTTCAGGGGTCAATCGAATTCGAATGTTCTCTATGGACAAAGATATCGATCGGGTTACTCATTCCGGTCGAGCTATTGTAATATCGCTTGGTAAAAATACGAGGTCATCCGGAGACGTTCATCCGGAGATTATCCGCTTTTTAATTCAAGACTTTTTCATCCCTATTTATCTTTCGTATAAAATTTCGTTTATTGGAGATATTGGACATCGTATATTGGAAAAATGAAGATTTAAAAATGAATTTTCAGAAATGATCAATTATCACTGGATTTAATCAGGAATTGAACTTGACCTTGAGACTTGATCGCAAATCGAAAAGTGTCTTCGAGTGAGTGACCCAAACAAACCCAAACATGAAAGAAAAGTACAAAAAACTATCGTTCTTATAACCCGTTCGAGTAATACTCGTATCGTATAAAGTGCACAATTTTGAAGGTTAAACTTTGAACTCGTAACAGGAACGTCGAATTTTTGCAATCAATGTATTAATTTGTTATCATACGTGGACTGGTCTTATCAATGAAAAATATACTTGATATCTTTAAAAGCAATTGCGTTCTTCCATAATCAAAACACGAGCGTCAAATTTTCGAAACTCTTTATTCGATATACAATATAATATTCGTGATTTTTTTTTTTTGAACGAGCGTGTAGGGCGATCGATATGAAACGCTGACGAGACGCAATTATCGATGTTTTAATTGCGGGTTTACAAAGTAGATGAAGTTTCTCATCTCATGATTCTTCTGTCATTAAACGTCGAGAATAAACTAGCAAGATCCGAGCGTTAAACGGATCGAAATTTTATGATAAATAACTTATCATAGTTATCGATGACTCTCGATCGCGATCGTTCAGATTTAATAACTCATTTAATAGCTCAGTATCTTTGCCGATATTCTTGCAGTATAATTACTCGCCAATTATTCAAACAACATTCTACGATCGCGTACCGATTTTTTTTTCCTTCGCGAAATGTAGAAAAAAAAAAACAAGTCCAAGGAATTTCGAAAAAATCTCGTACTTTTTTGCCCCCAGGTTAAACGGTTCGCTTCGGTGCACCTGGCGTTTGAAATAACGACGTGGTCATCGGTTTGTTACTTACAACTACTTTTTTCAAAAACCTTTTTATAGACCTTTTTATTTTCATCGTATTCGCGAAAGATTGTCAATATCGTAAATAAAAAGGAGTTCTGACTTTTTAAACGATTAATAATGAAAAGTTAAATTTGAAATCGGATTCGAATTATTTTCATCGTGAAGCCGATGTCTCTTTAACCGAGACAAGAAAACGTGTATTTTTGGATTTTTCCAACATTCATGATTTCTCGAGTAAAAGAGTGTTTCTTAGTCTGAGACACGAGGTTAATTGGTTCGATATTGAATTTGCAAGGGTTGTCAGGGATTCGAGTTTTATTTCGGTTCGATTCGAAATCTCTCGAAGAATTTATTTTTGGATTGTCGGGAGGTTTGATTTGTTGAAACGGCGGAGTTTATTATTCATGGTTGAAAAAAGGGATTTCTGGTCGGTTTTATTTTTAAGAGTATTTAATAAATTGATGGCTACTTTGAATATTTAATTGCGCTAGTTTATTTCGATTTACGTCCTATTAACCGGCTGGTCCAATTGGACTCGTAGGAACTGACCAATTTTTAAAATTTTTTTATTCAAACAAACCCAAACAATGTATGTTTGGGTTTGTTTGGATAAAAAATTCAAAAACTCAAAATTGATAGGAACTTTCTTTCGCATCAATAATATCTATATTATCAATAATGTCTATAAAAAAAAAATAAAGTTATTTTGTAAATTGTAGGATGACAAAATTGTCCACTTTTCCACTCGGGATGCACTGAGAAGAAACGGGGAGCTAGGATTCTTCGGAAAGCTAGCACTCATGGCTCTCCGCTCCATTGCGAAGAGATCGGAGTTTCGCAGCTGCTTTCACGTCGACTTTAGACACACGGCTCTTCGGAGATATTGTATAAGACGAGCTCTCGTCCGGTATTACGCGTTTCCGCTAAAAACTCGATCCCACGAAAAGAAACGTCGAGAGAGTCTGCCATATTTCATAAATACTAAAATTTGAACTTTGCAGCCTTCCAATCATTTTCAAGTAAAAAAAAAAAGTTTTTTTTAACTTGAACTTAACTTTAACTTGAACTTTAACTTTAACTTTAACTTAACTTTAACTTAAAAAAAAAACACTTTTTTTAATATTGACATGGGAGTTTGGGTTTGTTTGGGTTTGTTTGGGTTTAAGGAAAGAAAACAACAAAAAGCTTGAAACGTCATTGAACAATTTGATTGAGGTTTTAGGTTTAGTCCGCTACGAATACAGTCATGTTTTTCGTTGTTTGGGTTTGTTTGGGTTTGGGAACTCATTCATCTTCGAAGTTGAGGATTTTATCCAACCTACGGCGAGAAACGCTTCGATATGAGAAACGGCTGGAAATAATTATTGTAGGCCGAAGTCGAATGGGCACCGCGCGACATACCGTCGTAAACACGCGTATGAAGAACTTCGAGCGAGACGTACCTCGAGAAATCGCGTTTTCTCGGTCCACGCGAGAAATACGACTTCTCGGTTCCTTGTATTACAGGATTCTGCACGGTTTTTCATAATTTATGAAAGAGGTAACATATGGGATGGGCGAGGGAGTTGTGGGCTTAGGAGTGATAACGAATTATCAAACATTCGAACGAAAAATAGTTTGCTACAATTGTGATCGGGATATTGATCCAAATCATCACGGAAATGGAAACAAACCCAAATAGGCCCAAACTCAAGAAACAAACCCAAACAGGCCCAAGCCCAACAAACAAACCCAAACGGCCCAAATCCGAGAAACAAACCCAAACAGGCCCATATCCAAGAAGCAAACCCAAACAGGCCCATATCCAAGAAGCAAACCCAAACAGGCCCATATCCAAGAAACAAACCCAAACAGGCCCAAACCTAAGAAACAAACCCAAACAGGTCCAAATCCAAGAAACAAACCCAAACCCAAACAGGCCAAAACCCAAGAAACAAACCCAAACGGGCCCACATCCAAGAAACAAAGCCAAACGGCCCACATCCGAGAAACAAACCC
Organism: Ophioninae sp. B BG-2022a; assembly: GCA_030522765.1. Lineage (NCBI taxonomy): Eukaryota > Metazoa > Arthropoda > Insecta > Hymenoptera > Ichneumonidae > Ophioninae sp. B BG-2022a. The sequence continues at coordinate 1,084 of JAPYZJ010001397.1, read as the reverse complement.
AAACAGGCCCAAACCCAAGAAACAAACCCAAACGGGCCCACATCCAAGAAACAAACCCAAACAGGCCAAAACCCAAGAAACAAACCCAAACAGGCCCAAATCCAAGAACCAAACCCAAACCCAAGAAACAAACCCAAACAGGCCCAAATCCATGAAACAAACCCAAACAGACCCAACCCAAACAAACCCAAACGAACCCAAACAGTCATTGATTCGAATTCGGCTGCGATGACGTTCAGAGACGTTATTTGGTCACGTGTTTTCGTAAAACGTCCAAGTTTCGTCTTCGACAAAGCTCTGGACGTTTCGTTTTAGAAGAAAAGACATTTTTAACTGATTATAGCGACCGACGATTATTAGATTTGCATTGCAATCCGATAAAAGTTAAATTTACCATTTTTATGAGATTCTGATGAGATTTACTAGTACGGGTGATAATTGACCCGTAGATTGTCACTTGCAACGTCGTTCGCCAGACTGATCGAGTCGTTAGGAGACTGCAGATCGTTTCTGGCTGGAACGTTGCACAGAGCGCTTATCTCATGACCTCGATTAGTCTCGACCGAGCGATAATGATGTGGGAATGTGTGAAAATATAAAGAACGCGGGTACTGCTCGTGATACCGGTTATCTCGGAGGAGGAAACCCACCAGGAAAAACCAATGTTTTTTTTTATCGTAAGTGAGTTTCGTTCGCTTTCCAGAATGAATTCGGACCAATCAGTGAACTAGAAAGAATACCGACTACCTTTTAGCACAATCTAAAATCAGGCCTGGGCTTTTGAGTTTGTTTGGGATTGGGTTTTTTGTTTTGTTTTTTCGATTCTTTGGGTTTGGATTTTTCGGATTCCTTTGGGTTTGGTTTTGGTTTTTTAGAATCCTCGGGTTTGGGTTTTATGGATTCCTTTGGGTTTGGGTTTTATGGATACCTTTGGGTTTGGGTTTTATGGTTTCTTTTGGATTTGGGTGTTATGGATTCCTCTGGGTTTGGGTTTGGGTTTTATGGATTCCTCTGGGTTTGGGTTTTTATGGATTCCTTTGGGTTTGGGTTTTATGGATTCCTCTGGGTTTGGGTTTTTATGGAT
>JAPYZJ010001396.1:0-36202 GCA_030522765.1 Ophioninae sp. B BG-2022a | reverse complement strand
TGGTCAAATTTCATGAAATTCTGAAAAGCCGTTTAGGAAATCCATGGGAAACTATCACTCCAATCTGCGGACGAGGGGGAGCGGGTGTGCGGCTCCCTCGTAATGCATGGGAGTACTTCGGTGTGTCATCTTCCGACCCCCGTTTAGAGAAAGATGAGATTTTGCGCATGAGCGACGCGCGTACTCTGCTGGAGAAAAATGAACTACAATTCTTTTGGAAGTAGCTGCCATTTACACTTTACTGGTGTTGCGAAAATTGAAATAACTCTCGTCTGCAAAAATCACACGCATTGCTCCACGAAGTACTTCATTGTAATGGCAGCCGAAGAATAATTGTTCCGGATTTGATCATTATGTTGCAATATTAGATTTAAAACAAAGAAAAACAAAAAGTAAATTCAAACCCAAACACCAAAGGTAATGAGATCATCAACATATTTTTTCGCGGATGATCGCTTACACAACTCGCTACGAATTCTTTCAAAGCCTCTTACAAACACTTGGAAAGAATAACAGAAGAAAACGAATACGGTATGAAAGTTTGTTAATATAATTTATTGTATATCGAGGTTTCAACATGGAAAAGTACAAATATTGCAATATAGGGCCCGCGAGCTCTCCTCGGGAGGGAGGGAGGGAGGGATGGTTGGTTTTTTTTCAATGTTTTTTTCTTCTTCTTTTTAATATAATTTTTTTTCCTCATCTTTTGCGTATTACGATTGCACAGGAAGTTTGAGGACGACGCAAGGTTATAAATACGAAATTCGAGAATGGGGAATCGCGATGAGACCGAGTCGTGTATGCCGATCGCGAATTCGCAGCGAAGCGGTGCGAAGGAGAGAGGGAGGTGGAGTGGTTTAGAGGTTAGAGGGAGTTCGATACAGTAAAATGCACAGTAAAACAGAACTTCGTCGATGCGAATATACACGTATGTGAAAAAGGGTGTAAAGGGATGTTCCCTCCTCTCCACGGCCCCCGCATATATTGAATACTCGTTTGTTTTTTTTTCTTCTCATTTTGTCCGTTCTTTTCGCGAAGTTTGCGCGTATCCGAGCTGCCCCACCGCCGCCACGGCGCGAGCGGCGAAACGTGAGGGTGACGCCGGAAGTGCGCGACCGGCGATGAGAATTTGAATTTTATGTGCACGCCGATGATCTTTCGACACTGACGTATAAGTTCTTATCTCTTTTATTCTCGCTCTCTCGATCTCTCACCGTATCTACCGTTGAATCGTAGCAAGGAAGTAAAGAATAAAATAAAGCGAATCAAACATGTCGGAGGATAAAGAACGCATCAATAATTCCATCAAGGGCGCAAAGTTCTTTGAACTTTCAACGAACCGAATATTTTTTTAGGTTATGATTTTTCCATTCCTCGGGGGATCCTCGGTGATCGTACATTTCGTTTTTTTTTTTTTCGTATTTCGCCTAACGAAGCTCGGCTTCTTCAACGAAGCGTTGCGTTCTCTTTTTATTTTGTCTTTACTAAATTGCATGGACTGAGGTGTCCGCGGAGTGGAGGCTTAATGAAGACGAGGGATAAATCAAAGTCTGTTATTTGCTATGATTCAACGATCATTCTCGATCAACGTACACCTGCATCAATGGAGGTGGAGTACCTTTCTCTCTCTCTCTCTCTCTCTTTCTCTCCCTCTCTGTCGCTAGTTCTAGCTCGCTACAGCTAACCACTCCGGTTTTTTTCTCCACTCTCTCTCTCTCTCTCTCTCTCGCTTTCTCTCTCTCGTTCTCTATCCTCTCGCCTACAGCGCTCGAAATTTCTCTTCACATAGTTTTTTGTTTTTTTTTCTTTTTTTTGTTCTTTTATGCAACACATAATGCGACTAGGTATTACAGGTTAATAATTAATAATTAATATCGTTAGTTATACAATAATAACGTATGACTAGACAATGCAAGATAATAATTATATCGTAAATATTAATAATCGTGGATTGCAATTTATATCAACAATGTGATGGCGCATTCGTGTAAAATGGTAAATATATACGTGTGTTTTTGTGTTGTTCCTGTTGTTTGTTTCCTTTGCTTTTGTTTGTTTGTTGTTCTTGTTGTTGTTGTTGCTGTTGATTAATTCCGTCTTTATGTTGCTCCTTTTGTTTTTTCGTTCGTTTTTAATGAATCTTTTCTTTTTTTTTGCTTCGTTTTGTTCAGAGTTGCGCGCGAGAGGAGGGAGGGGGTGTTTTTTGTAATCTCGTGTTGATCGCGCCCCCGGTTCGTAAGACTACATTTAATACGTAAGAAAAAAAAGTGTCTCTTCCGTTCCAAGTGTCCTCTTCGTGTGTACGAGATCTGCGGGAGGGGGTGAGCTTTTTTTGTGCGTGTCGTCCGGCCCCTGTGCACGCGTACATACACACATATCTATATGTACAGTACAAATTAATTTCTCGCTTCTTCTCCATAAATGTAAAGATTTATTTAGACACCGGTTGAAGTTGATTATGGTGATCGATATGGTCTTTGTTATTCTGTTTTTTTGTTTTCGGTGATAACGAATAGGTCTTCGCTATTTGTCTTTTCTCGAAGAACCACGAAATTCACGAAGACCATCTCTCTCGTCCCAATCATTATCGTACTCTCGTAAATAAATGTTTAACGTTGAAAAAAGTAAGCAATTAATTTTTGCACCGTGTACATATCAGATATGCACACGTACGTATAATCGCCCGTATCGAGTCTTTCAATCGAGTTCGAAATTGATCTCGCGTTGCAATTGTTATTTCGTTCGGAATTCGCGACGGATGGGATCGCGAAGATCCCAGTTTCATCCCGTTTGTACACTTTCTTTCTTCCTTGCTTTTTTTATGAAGAAAATGGCATACTTTTCCGTTTTTTTTTGTCGTTCGAGCAAAAAGGCACCGTCTGTGAAAAGAAAGGGAAAAGAAAATCGTCAAAGTCTCAATAATCGAATCGTTGCGTCTCCCGCTTTGCCTTCGATCGACACTCGAAATATTTGCCAAGAGCTCACATTGTTTCATGAATTATCACGGGGATGATCCACGTTTTATCGCACAACGTTACGAAATTTTTCCCCCGGGAGATTGACAAATATCACGAGGCGTTCTCGAAGACGATACTTTCGAACGAGAAGAAATCCGATTTTCGAAATTACAACGATTTTTTTTTCTCCTGATCGATTCACATCACGGAGATATCCAATTAGCGAATTCGCGATTTGTATTTTGTTGGTGGTGAGTTTGGAAGGGGCAATGGGGGTTGGGGTGGAATTAGGTATCGTATTGACAAAAATACGTGGATCGATAGACGAGAATTTGTCTTCGCGGATTTTTTGCTTTTGGGCCAGGTGTAAGCAGCAGACCGCTCCATCTTTTTTTTTCCACACCTGTGCAACTTTCATATTCTCGCAGCAATTGTTTTTTTTAGCGCCCGTCGTTGAAGATTGATTTTTTGGATTTTCGATATATCTTTTAGTTTCTTTGTCGGATCGACGGGTTTCTTTCATTTGTGAATAATTTTTTTTGTATTATTGCCGTTGTTTCGACGGCTCATCTCTCGTGGCCACGGCTTCGAGTGGTCTTTTCTCTTTTCGTAGTTTCGTTCATATTTCTTCTCTTTTTTTTTGTTTGGTCGTTCGGACGCGGTAAAAATGTAATTTGTGCAAAAGTTCGCTCTTAAATCACCCAGGAAGAACGTGAGTCACGTATGATCGCTCGGAATTGCATTAAAACTGGAAGCATACGAACATACCATGTAGATTGCGCGACAAATGCGATTTTCTTTCCTTTCTCGTTTTATCCTTCCTCTTTGCCTGCCTCTTCTGCCATTTTGGTTTTCTTTTTCGTTTCTCTTTTTTCAATCTACTTCGAGGTGAAGCCCTCTCGAGTTTTTTCACAACCTCGTTGTCGCACGTCTCATGAATCCTCGTCTCGTAATTCAAAAACGAAAAAATTATATCGACGACTTTTCGTCGCTCCGTTGTCACTCGGATTTTCTTCTTCGCTTCGTTGGAGAAGCAAAATTCTCGCGTAACGAAGTTCGCGTCAAAATTTAACACAGGTATAACTCGCGTTTTCGAGTTCACTTCTAATCGCGAATACTCCGTTCCTTTCGTTTCGAGGTTTATTTCTCTTCTTTTTTTTCTTCTTTGTTTCGTCTCGTCGTTATTTTCGTTTTGTTAAATCTCTACTTAGCGTAGTTATCACCACAGTACGGTCAATTATTATCGTAAATACAATAGTATCGTATTTTCTCTTTTTTTTTTATCTCGCTTCTTTACTCTTACTTATAAACCCGTCATAAAATACATTACTTTGTAATATCCACATATGTAATATGTCATTTTTCGTCGCTGAGAGAGTATCTCTTCCTTAATATCATTCGTTTCACTCCGGCCTCTTTTTTTTTGCTTTTTTGTCCTTGTTTCGTTATTTTTTAAATATTTATCGATAAACGTCGATTTCGCCTTTTGTTTCACCGTCACATCTCTCTCTCTCTCTCGCCCTCGTTTCAATCATGAGAGTTTCCCTCTCGAACGACCGCACCGCGCTCGTTTTACTTTCTTCGATTACGGAGTGCCCTCTCATTTGGTGTTTCTTTTTTTTTTCTTTTATTTTCTTTTTCATCAAATGTCTTCTCGTGTATCGACTCCGATATGAATGTAACGGAGGGAAACGAAAAACGCCTCGACGACTCGTGTTTTTCCATTTCAAAAATAAGTTTCCCCCGACCCAATCACAATTTTCGATTAATCGTACGATCAGTCAGTGATTTCCGTTGTCTGGAATGTTTCGTGAATAAAAGAAGGAGAAATAACGATAGATAAAAAAGAACGTTGTAAAAAAGGTTGGAAATAGTCGGGTGGACAGGGATGGAATGTTGGAGCAGAACGAAAAGAGGAAAAGAAGAAAGAGGAAAAAGGAATGACAACGAAAAATCACGTTTCAGGGATGTCTGCGAGGTACGCGCTATACCATAGGAATGAACGAATGAGGAATGTTGACGAGTTTTGTATAGAAATCGATAAAGACAAGAAATGTCGATTGTGGGTGTCCGCGGTGTGTTGAAAAAAGTCACCCTCCCGAGAATCATCAGTCACACTCCCTGTTCCCTTCGCACCCTTTTCTTTTCGCCCCGGACGCGCACGGTCGTCTACCAGAGTACATGGTATTTAAATATTTTTTTTCTTCGCTTGTTTTGTTTTGTTTTGTTTTACACCCATTGACAGACTAGCTACCACGTTTTTTGTTGTTTTTTTTTTTTTCGTTTAAATATATAGTTTTTCATAGATATTCAATGAATTCATTCGTTAATTAATTAATAGTTCATTACAAGTATGATAATTAATAATTATAGAATAATTAAAACATGTACAGAAGATTATAGATTATCTCTTTCGCTTCCAAGTTCTCGTCGTTAATCTTCAGTCCTTCATCGATTCCATCCTCGGCTCCTCCTCCTCCTCCTCCTCCTCCTCCTCGTCTTTTTTGCCTTTTTTTTTAATGGTTTCACATTTTTCTCGTTTCTTTCTTTTTTTTTCATTAGGGAGTAGTTTCTCTTCAGTTATTATTTCTTTTTTAAATACTTTTTTTTGTTGATCGTTGTGGCTCTCATCGGAGTAATATCTCGATTACTTTTTTTGTTTTCTTTTTTTTTTGAGTACATATGTTCTCTTCGCAAATATACCTCGTCGCATTTTTTTTTTACGGTCATTCGTTCGTTTTTCACTCTCGCTCTCGTTCATTCGCGCACCGACTCATTCGCGCCTTTCGCATACGTCAATCGTGTAAGTTTTACATAGTACATATGTATAATGTTTTCTCTCTTCCTTTTTTTCATCCTTTGTTTCTTTTTTTTTTCATTAATTAGGCCTACAGTGAGCTAGAGCATGCCGTTGTCCCCGTATATTGTTTTTTTTTTTGGATCTTCAACCGGAAGTTGCGCGCCCGAATTATCGCCTCTCGTTGATATACAAGCCAAAAAGTGACCTATATATATGTACAGTTTTCCCTTTGCCAACTTATCGGTTTTCCAGACCCGGTAAAGATTTTGTCTTTTTTTCTTCCGCTTAATCTTTTTTCCACTTTTTTTTTAATCGCTCTTTTCTTTTTAATGCAACTTTTCTTCTATCTCGTGTAGAAAATTCGAACCGTCCTCTAAACGACGATTCGATCGAATGTTTCTTCTTTTTTTGTTTTTTTGGTTTTTTTTTTTCATCAAGCTCGAACGCACGTTATTCTCCCTGTATTTCTTATTCCTCGACTATACGTGTGTCTGTGTGTGCTTTTCTTCTTTTCCCTCCTTTATTATTCTTTAACCTGACGCCAAACAACCAGCACAAATGCATATCCTATTTAAGGTACGGACGGTTTCCGGCGTTTATATTCACCTTGATAAGCAAGTAAGAATCGAAAGCTGCCACCAACCTGATCACTTCGATGGAAACTACCGAGACCGTTCCAAAAACTGAGAACGTGGGGTGATCATCGAAAAAAAAAGAAACAAAAAAAAACGCAATGTCAAATGAGTTTTTTTATTTCACAAAAATGATGAATTTTTTCATCTATCTGATTCGAAAAGAATTTGAAAAATTAACCAGTAAAATGTGATATTTAATTGTATTTTTAATCTGCATTGAGAACATATGGAAAATAAAAAATTCAAATGTTGAAGAAAAAAAAAACAAAAATATTTCCCATGGGTATTTATATTTTCGAAAATGAATGCTATCACAGTAAAACTTATGAATTTTCTCGCTTACCTCGATAAAAAAGAATGACAAAAATGGATTTAACAAAAATGTAACGCGTGAATAATTTAGGAGCTGGGTAATGAAATTATGATTGCTCGAATATTTGACTGGAAAGGAAACGGATCTTCGATAATTGAACAGTTTCGTCACTTGACGACGATTCTATCAGGCTTATTTCCTTCGAAGCGACGATCGAAGATTTCGTCTCTTACTTGCCTATTCGTCGAGAACGAAACGAAAGAAAACAACGACATTCACGATTCTATGACACGAGGGGCCTAAATCACCAGACCCTCAAATTTACTTCATCCAATCATTTTTCCTCATTAATTCTCTCATCTGTCTACAGCACCGCTTGAATTCTCTCGTAAAATTCTACAACTCCATCCGATTGCCGGATCGTCTGTCTCTTTTCTTTTAAATAACTTTTTATGTGTCTGTGTGTGTGTGTGTGTCAATATGTGTTTGTATACGATTTTTTTAAATAATTTTTTTTTTATTTGTTTCCATCACCTCGCTCAGCCTTCCCGGGAAAATACGGTCACCCTGCCCGTAAATTTTTTCTTCACCCTCGTCATTCCCTGACTCCTCATTATCAGTGAATAATTAATGCGTTCAATTTTTTTTTCTTCTCTCTCGATCTTCATCGAAATCACCGATTGTTCCCCCGTTGGTTTTCTTGTTTTCCGTTTTTTTTTTTCGACACCCCCATTAATCAACATTGGCAAATCTTCGTCTTTTCGATTCGCCAACCTCGACCTTTTTTTTTTTCATTTTCCAAAGTCGGAGCTTTCGAGCTTGCCTCGAGCCACCGTCATAATCCTCAATCAGTAAGTAGCACGAGTACTAATAATTATCAGTACAATAATACAATGAGTCTAATGGTTAATATAATAATTCAATAAATGGTAATATCTTATTCCTTACACAAATAAGCTAAAACTCGTGTTTTTCTCTTATTATTGTTTTTTTTTTGCGTGTACAGTGTGGATGTACGTGGTGTGTGTGAGTGTGTTTTCTGTCCCTAATTCCTCATACTCGTGTACGTGTCTTTCCCGTTTCGATCCGTATCGCGTAAATTGATTTTTTTTTTCTTCATTTTGGGGTTGGGGGAGTTGTTTTTACCTACGTAGATTTTTTTCTTCGTTACAAAAAAAAAAAAGATACACATTATTTTTCTCGCGCAAGTGGTCGCCGGCTAATTATTTGTTCCGCCACGTGAGGTTTGTTCGACCGATCGATTCAGGAAAAAACTCATTACGCATCGAAGTTCGAAAAAATCCTCGTGTTTATGCTCTTTTTTCTCGTTTTGCGTTGGTTCGAGCCTTGCTCTCTCTCTCTCTCTCTCTTTCTCTCTCTCCCTCTCTCTCACAGTCCTCGAACTCGCCATTCTTCGTAGCGATATAACTAACAACGATTATTGAGACATAAATACAATACACATAATGTATATCTAACGTAATAATCGGATTGGTAATATTATAGTTAATTAAGTAGATTAGCGTGGCTTCTCTTCGTTTTTGCTCGTTATTTTTTAAATCCCATTATCCCTCTCACATCGTGGCTCCTTTTGTGTACGTGTCGTTTTTTTTTTCTTTTTTTCGTTCATTATTATAATAATTAATATACGCGTGTGTGAGATCATTGTAGCTGCGAGCGCGTGCTTTGTGCGTAGGGCCGCGGGCTCTCTCTCTCTCCCTCTCTCCGAGGATTCGGGGTGGCCTGACAATACTTACAATATCGCTAAAAATCATATAACATTACTAGAGAAAAAAGGAGAAAAATGTAGTCTGACCTTCGACCCTTTCCCCTCCCTCGGCGTCTCGACGGGTCGCGCGTACCCTAGACCTACCCCTCTCCCTTTTATTTTTACTTTATCGCCAATCGGGCGATCTCTCTCTCTCTCTGCGGAAGATACCATCTTTCTAGATTTCCTCGCTCACGCATTTTATCGTTTTTTTTTTCGTTTTTTTTTTCTCGACGTTTGATCAACGAAGATAAAAAAGATCGCGAATCGCACACCACCGAGAGACTGCCAAGAACGAGAACGGAAGAATAACGAGTTTTATCGATCAGAGCTCTCCGTTTTCGTCGCGACTCGCGTTTTTTTTTTTTTTTTTTTAATTTTTGTGCGCTTTTTTCAATCTCTGACGCACACACATAACAAGCACACACACGGGCGTTTGACAAGGTTGTTTGGTTGTTTTTTTTTTTACTTAAAGGTAAAAAGATTTATCACATTGTACGCGTCTCGTTTAACACTTTGTTCGTCGAGTTCGATCACCTCGTACGTTTGTGCGTTTCCTCTCGTAGACTTTGCTCGATGTTTTTTTTTTTCTTTCATTTTCAATCACTTTTTCTCTCCTTTTTTTTTTTGTCGACGCGTTGTATCCGCCGTCGCGTATAGAAAGTCAGGAATGCCCGAGTAATTGAACTCGAAATCAGCGATAAACAAGCCTGATAAAAAATGAAAGTCTGATCTTTCTGCAAAACCGGAAATATCCACATATCTCTCTCTCTCTCTTTCTCTCTTCGTTTTAATTTTCCGAGGTAAATCGTGAAATCTCGAGGATCGATCGAGAGTACACGAAAAGAGCATTTCTCTCTCGCACGTTCGATCTTTCGAGCCGGAAATGAATTTTTCTTTCGCGCATCCACGAAAATCGAATCGATCGATTTTTTTTATTACCACGGTTTTCACGGATAATTCTCGCCACTTTTCCCATCGATCACCGTTATATCGATCTTTCGCGTTTCTTCGATGATAGCATCCATATCGTGAGTTTCCCTTATCGTTTTTACAAATCGATTATTTTTCAACGATCTTCCGGATTGAAGTTTGCATCGTTGCAACGAAAGTGCAAACATGTCGATTTTAATCTCATCAATTTTCTGACACCAATGTGTAATCTTCCCAGATCCTCATTAAAAAATCTACAACCAAAATCCGTGAAAAAAAGTTTCACGTGATAATGAGAATGAAGAAACGAAGAAGATACAAAAGGAAAACAGCAACAGCAAAATTCGTTGGATTCCAACGAGGCAAACTCCACAACGCGATGATCCGGCCCGTTTTTTTTTTTTAACAAACCAGGACAAAGGTGAAAAAATCCAGAAGTATCGGGAACAAGGGAATAGCAACTGAAACGTGTAAATGAAAAATAATAACAAACGACCATCTCTGAACCAAACACAAATCAGTTTAATTCTCAAATAAAACATAATTCTTTTTCTGTTATGTTATAATAATAATAATAATAATAATAATTAAATAAATAAATAAATAATCGATGATGGTGGGTAGAGTAAATAGCGTAGTAAAGTGGCGGTAGTAGTTGCGGTAAGGGTTTCAGAGGGTTTGAGGGTTTTCGGAGTTATTCGGTGGTAGTAAAAAAAATATATATATACGTAGCAGTAGCGTTAAGTAATGGATGTTTTATGAATTCATTAACTTTCGTTCTTCCTCCTCATTTCTTATTTTCAGTAAGATATTCGGTGAGCTAGAAAATAAAGTGTTTTTTTTTGTAATCCAATTATTCATGAGCTAAGTTACGACGAAGGACATGAAAAAAACATATAATGATTGTGATGGTAATAATAATGATAATAATAATAAGATAGTAATAATAATAATAGTAATAATGATAGTAAGAGGAAATGACGCTAATAATGGCAATCATAGAAGTAGTAGTAATAGTAATAATAGTTATGTTAATAATAATAAACAGACTAATAGTAGAAATAGTACAATAGTAAGTAAATAATGTGAAAGATTTTTTTCTTCTTTTTCGTCGTAGTTATACGTAACTCTCATAACTGCGAGGATTCGTCGAGAGAAAAAAAGTAAAAGAAGACGACGGTACGATGCGGCGTTCGAGGAGATCGCGTCTTTCCGAACGAATTTTCGAAGTTTCTTTATGTTTTTTTTTTTCGTCTTTTTACCCCTTCAAGGCAAGACTCGCGTGTAATTATCGTCGCTCTTTTGGCTCTCTTCCTGTCGTTGTCTTGATCGCGAGGTTCCTCGAGTCGTCGCACGAGTTAGTCGAATAAACGAGATATTGAAAAGAAAGGGGACAAAAATAGAGCAAGAGAAGAAAGAGAAACGACGACCTTGGCTGGGCTGAAAGGACGAATTGCTGTGCAGTTTTCGATTGTTTCGATATTAACTTTTTTTTTCTTTTTTTTTTAAATGAAATTCGCACGTCGCGATATTGCGAATAGCGCGAGGTCGTCGTTATCCCGGACTAGACACATTGAAGGTACACATAAATAGGACACGATACAATTATCTCACGTTATTTGTTTTTTTTTTCCATTTTTTTTTTCAACACGTTCATATACATATAAATATGTACGAAGTAGAAAACTAGATGGAAAGGCTTTCTCTAGGATCTTCTATTAGCCGTATCGACGTATTGGCCAGAGTACATTCGAATATTAATTTTCGATCGATTTTCTTACTTTTAGATTGCTGGAGAACGAAACACCGAGGTTTTCTACGTAAACATTCCGTTCTCTTTCAGACCAGTCGAATTGTACGTACGAGAAGCATCATCGTATCGACAAGTTGGAACATTCTCGTCGGGTCTTAACTTAATCGTGGGTCTAATTCGGAAAGTCGTTTTAAAGAGACGGAACAAAAGAAAATCGAGAGTTACGTTCAATATAAATTCACGTTGAATTCTGTCCCTTTGTAGATACGTTCGATTCGTCCTGGAAGCCCCCAATCATATAAATACATACGTACACATATATATGTATGTAAACCGGACAAATAAATTCGAAAGAGCGTGGCTCCTGAAAATTGTCCGCCTCGAACCCCCGTAACCCATCCTTCATCTTCGACCTCTTTTCGACGATCGATCGCTGGTCGACGGGAAAATCGTAACTCGAAAGTACAACCGCTCGTCGATTTTTACGCTTTATCGTTCGTTTCTTCTTTATTTCTATACCTTTTATGATCCGTGCGCGTTTATCTCCAATTACATCGGTGTTACGTTTTTTTTGTTTCGTCAATGAAAATCATCGTGGCGATTCTTCTTTTTCTTCGTTTTACGGATTCGAAAATCCGTAAAACTTTTTACTTAGTAATTGAAAGAAACACGCACGTGTCATTTGGCTCTTTCTCTTTTTTGCTCCTCTAACTTTTCCATCTTTGTGAACAAAAAAGAAAAAGAGCGAGGAGAAGGCAAAGAAAAAAAAAAGAAAGAAAAAAAAAACATCCGTTTCGTTTTCCTTGATTGTTGCACGTTTCGTTGTCGGCTACGCTTCCGTTCGCAACTACTACTACCACCATCCTTTTTTATAATCATAATCGTAATAATAATTAATTAATTAATTAATAATAATAATAATCGTAATCATAATCATCATCATTATTGTTTGAACCCTTTTGCACGCCGTTACTCAACAGGGCAAGCGAAATGAAAAAAAAAAAAGGATCGCGGGCCCTGTGTTCTGTTCTCGCTCGCTCCTTTTCCCGTTCGTACATCCTCGAGGCTCGCTCGTCTTGTAGATGTAAATTCATCGGGTTCGGGGGAGGAGGCGATTCGGAATAAGAAAAATTCATCGGCGCTTCAAGCTTTTTCGTCATTGCTCGTCAAAAAAAAAGAGGAGTACGTACACACACGAGTGTGTAATTTTATCCAACTTCATTGACTAAATCTTATATCGAATATTACGAAAAAAAAAAGAAAGAAAGAGACTGTACTCGCCGTTCGTTTGATCTTGGTTCGCACGCAGTTGTTTATTCACTCGCTTTTCGTTTCCCTTTTCTATTTAAATTTGTTCGACCTGGAAATGACCGAGTAGCAATTGTTCGAAGCTTCATCGGGAAGTGGGCATTCCAAACGAGAAATAAATATTCTACGTTTGCCCGGAGATCACTTTCGAGAAAAGACGACTGTTGAACACACGATCACTGGGAGGTATCATCCAACCGGATATTCGTTACCTATGCGGGCTTCCGGACTATCCGAAAATTGCTACTTGGAAAACTCAAGCTGACTCGTTCGAAGCCTCTTCGTCTTTCTCCCCGCGATCTTTCTACCGGAAACCTCGCTTTTGCGATCGATGTTCTCTTCCCTTCCGCACTAAAACTTTTTCGTTTTTCTCGACCGCGCGTTTGAAATCACGATAACGGACGCGAAAAGTGTCTTCTTCCGGCATCGGGAAAATATCGCGTATACTTGTAGATCAAAAAGCGATATACAAGTGGGCATTGATGTGTGCAGGTGTGACTGTGTGTGTCGTACACGAGGTCCCGAAATGTTCGAATCGCGGCGCACTTTTGTTCCGGTCTCGCTTCCCAATGAGTCTCTCTCGTGAAAGTTCGTCGATGGGGAGAAAAATATTTTCTCGATTTTATAAATGCATATATACATACGTAAATACACACATATGTATATACGTATATATATATATACATATATATATACATATAATCACATATATGCATGTGTCCGTGTGTGTATAATTACGAGGTATGATACGTCCACGTTTTCACTCTCCGCGGAATTTGGTCCACGACATATATATCCGTTCCATCAGTCCTTGCAAAAATTCATCGACTTTTCGCTCTCGTTCTCGAGAGAGAGCAGAAAGAAAATAAAAAAAAGAGTACAAAAGTAGACTGAAGAAGGAAAAACGATATTTGTCCTCGCGCTGTCTTATGTCGTATTGCACAGATATCTCTCGATGGGCGGATTTGGCTGGAATAAAGAACCGACACGAAGAGGAGGACTCGAGTCGTCTTTTGGCTATACGTAAGAACGCCCGTTAAACGTAATCGTGGACCAAATCGAAGAGAACGATAGCGAATAGTAAAATACCTCGGGCATATATTTCTATACGCGGGTAAGATAACCCGTCAATTAAATAATCGAGAGATCATACGGAATAACTTATACGTATTACATAGATTCGCGCACTCGGTGCGATCGGGTCATGCCCCGTCATTTCTTTCATTTCCTCACTTTTCTATACGCGACGTCGAGGAAAACGCGTGATTGTTTCTTTTTTTTTTCCTCTTCTCTCCTTTTTCACTTTTCAACTTCATTAGCGTACATTGACTAGCACGAGACAACGCTTTTGTGTGTGTGTTTGTGTGTATATATATGTGTGAGTGTGTCTTCATCTGTGTATGTTTCTTCTTCTTTTCTTTTTTAGCTAGCTTATCATTAATATACCGGTCTGTCCCTCGGAGGGTTTTTTCCATCGACGATGTTTCCCTCACTGTTCAAATGCCCCGATGTTTTTTTCCGCGTGTCGCGCGTTGACAACGTGGCGCGGGAAAAAAAACAAAGTGTCTTGGCGGGGTGCGGGGAGGGATTTCCGGGGGGGGGGGGGGGCGAGAAGAAAGGAGAGATTGACCGGGCCACGGCGCGCGCTCGTACACAATCGCTAATACACAATTTCATTATGTTTGGGTTTGTCGACTCGAGTGTGAAAAAGAAAGAAAAAAAAGTAAAGTAGAGATGAAAATTCAACGCACAAACGAGTCGGCTTTTAATATCAACTATACAATTAAGTACGTCTCGGCCGCGGGCTTAATCAATTCTCTGTCTAAACGTCAATTTATTTTCTTTTTTACGCTTTCTCATTTCTTCTTTGTGTTATACATGTATGTGTGTGTGTGTGTGTGTGTGTGTGGTTTTTTCTTTCTTAACTCACTCGATTCGAGAGATCAATCAGGTCCGTTTGTGCGAGCCCTATTTCTTCCCCTCCCCCCCTAGACCTCCGGCCGTCACCCTCCCTTCCTACAAGTTACTCGCTTTGGACTCGCGTTCCACTAACTTATTTTACTTTTCCCTCGGCCTCTTAATCAGCCCTTGCAGTTTTTCTCTTTTTCTACTCGCTTTGCGCGCGCCCTCCGTCGCACGAAATTCATCGCTTAATTAATAATACCTGGCTTGGCCACCGTCGCAACCCACGACAACCGTTCTCGTTCGAGGCTCCCCTCGGTTGTCCATCGATCACTCATCCATCATCGATAATCGTCTTTCCTCCTACGCCCCCCCCCGCCCCTCCCTTTTCAATATTTCCCGTTAAATTACAATATTCTAAAACTTATACATAAACGAGTATGCATAACTGTGTATTACGTCGTCGTTCTTCTTGTTGTTCAGCTTTTTTTAAATTCTTTTCGCTCGCGCAGTCAAGAGCGACGTCCACCGAGCCACGAGATCGACGTTCCCGAAATATTGCAGTTTTTCTTGTTCGACAGAGACACAGAAGAGGGAGACAGAGAGAGAGAGAGAGGGAGAGAGAGAAAGAGAGGGGGAGAGAGAGATTTCAGCATCGAGCTGTAGAGGATCAAAAACAAAAAAGGAAAATCTTTGAATTCGTCGTTTTCTCGTGTCGGAGCAACGTCGCCATCTTGAATTCGCGATAATACTAGTATTTTACAAAAGAGCTCGTTTTACATTGTTCTCAGCGTGAAATTTCGAACGCTCTTCTTGTCTCCCTTCGTCTCTGGCTTCTCCTCACTTTCTTTCTTTCATTCCCTTTTTCTCTCTCTCTCTCTCTCTTCTTGTCACGAAACATCCGTTTTTTTCTTCCTTTCGTATTGGCTCTCGGCTTTACGCCGGTACGTATACATAAATCAAAATATTTATGTACAGAAATAACCTGGCTGATGAATATCAAACGTCAGGTTCGCCAGTCGCTCCGTTCAACCCTTTAATCCCCATCAGCTCTCCGAGCAGCTTCCCTTTCTATTTCCTCGACGCCCCGGAGAAATTCGGAGGAAGAAAAAAAATCGGTACGGACGTTTCTCTCGCGGTGTTTCGGACGTCACAAAGATAAGAGAGACGAGAGAGAGAGAGAGAGAGAGAGAGGGAGAGTAAGAAAGAAACAGAGAAAGAGAGAGGGTTAGATAACCGAAAAAAAAAACATTTTCGAAACAATAAAAGACGACATTGCGTATACGTGTTCGTTTCCTTTTTTTGTTTGTTTTGTATCTCGTGAATATGTACCTATGTAGAACCGTGGGCAATAAAACGGCATTTGTCGGGCTTTGGATCCAGGATTCACCATCACAGAGTCACAGCACGCGGTTCCTATCGAGCGAATTGCTTCGTAAAAACCTCCCCTTCCCCTCTCCTCCAAAACTCCATACCTCACCCTATACCTCGAGCATTCTAACGCTGCTTTGCAACTCGGGTACAGTCCTTCAAGAGTGCGGCTATGGTGATGGTTTTCTTTTCGCCGAGACCCTTCGCTTTCTCTCTCTCTCTCTCTCTCTCTCTCTCTCTCTCGCTCTGGGTAGGCAACCAGTGATGTAATGGTTTTTCTTTTGGCGCTCTTGATCCCTGCCTCCCTCTGTCTATCTGTTTTATCCTTCGCACGCGCGCGGGTGTGTTTTTATGTGTGTGTACGTATGTCCGTTTTTTTTTCCTCTTAAAAACTCTTCAGACTCGTTTTTGGATATTCTTTCTCTCTCTTTCTCTCTCTCTCTCTCTTTGCCTCGTTCTTCCCTTTCTCTAAGTAGTTACGCGCAAAATCTATGCGCCAGGCTCGCCGCGTACTTTCTCCTCGTGTCACACATGTACTGCATGATGAGTTTGTCGATCGACGCTCTCATTAAAACCGTAGAGTCCTCGTTCTACGCGGCTTTGCTCTTGTTCGTCTTGAAGCTAACTTGAAGTACCCTATTGCCGAGTGTATAACCGTTTAGGCTCTGTATCGCGACGACCGCCTCCTCGTAATTCGTCATCGTCACGAAGCCGAAGCCCTTGCACTTGTTGGTCTGTAAATCGCGTATAACCTTGACCGATTGTACAGCACCGAACGGGCCGAACAGCTGCCACAGCACGTTCTCCTCGGTCTCCGGTGCCAGATTGTACACGAAGATGCACCAGCCCGAACCGTTCATCGCGTTCCCTGGTAGCATCGAGTTCGCCAGTAGATCACCCGCGAGCGGACTGTACCTGAAACATCGTGAGAATTTTGTCGTTAGTCGTTTTTTTTTTTTCATTCTCCACTCGCCGGAGCTTGGAAAGCGTAGAACTCTGGGATGCCGAATTATTAAGCTCGAGGAGAGAGGATGGAACGGAAGGATTCTGCTCTCAGCTATGATCGATTTTTTCTACCGATTTTGAGTATTTTACGATAGCGAATTTGTGATTTTATCATTTTTTTTTCTACCGAGTTTTACTTTTAGAAAGGACATTTGTAATTTTACAATTACACCGACTTTTACTATTTTTGGGAAATATTTTTTCAATTTAACAATCTTTGTTATCGATTTTTACTATTTTTGGAAAAAAAAAATGTATAATTTTATTTTTTCTACCGATTTTTAAAGTACATTTGCCATTATCACATCCTACTTTTTACATTACTTTCGTAATTAATTTTTTACCCTCTCATTTTTATAATTATTTTTGCAGTCATTTGATACGTTTAATTGATTAGTGTTGCAGAATTAAGAATCGCCAATGTCAAATATAATTGAACGATTTTGAACGTTTCGTCAAGTTCGTTGATAGAAATTTTTTTCTCTTTTTTTCCATCGGTTTCATTGATAATTTTGTGCGGAATTTGTATCCGCTTTATCACTCAGCGAAAATGCCCGGTGTCGTCCGAGTCGCGGAAAAGCCAAACACACTCAATTATTTTTAGCGACCATCGTCATTTACCGACTATTTCGAAATTCTGGCTTGCGCGCGCGAAGCCGTACGAAATTTTATCGCAAACGAGAGCACGCTGAATTATATGATTTCGCATAAAAGGATGCCTCTACCCCCCACCCCACGGATGTACACATTTGTAAATGCGTTTACACGCGGCTCACGGACCCGGTAAATAGCACGAATTTTAGAAAATAAATAAACAATCGAGAGTGCAGAGCGATCGAGTATTTTAAAAGAGTACAGAGTTTTAAAAAAACTGATAAATTATCAAATTCGAACTTTCTTTTTGGCAAAACTGAATAAAAATAATTCTGGGCACTTTTCGTTTTCAGATAACGAATGTTTCGTTTTTTCAGAAACCGAATGGCAAAAATATAAAATAAATCTTTAGCGCATCGATTTATAGTAATAAGAAAAAAAATTGGACCAAATCGTCGTTCTTTTTTTAAATAAATGAAAATTGACGAATTGAGAAGTGGAGGGAAATATTGTGAAGAAATATCGCTGATGCGAGCAAGATCGAGGGAAACAATTACAGGGTTGAAAAAACGAGAGGGAAACAAAACCGAAAAGGCACACAGAAAAGTATTCCAATTCAAACTACGTACCTACTTGACGTCACAAGCCGCGTTAAAACAAGGCACATCTCGGTGAATGCAAGTTTTGAACAGCAAACATACTTATCGATCATAATAATCGATTATCGGTATTCCTAATGCAATTTTTTCTTTGTTTATTTCTTTCTTTCATTTATTTCGATTTTTTCGATCGAATGTACTATTCGAGTAATTAGAGATTTGAGATCTTTTTTGCTTTCAAATTCGTGTTGTGAATGCATGTCAAGTGTCGTATTTATGCGCGAACATGTGTGTGTGTGTGTGTGTGTGTGTGTGTACCAGAGTGTACGTGGAAGGCGAAAAGAAGAGAACGTAAAAATTCGAACGATTATCGACGAATTCTCTCGTCGTTTGGCATTCCTCGGGTCGATCCATCGGATGCCAAAAATCAATTTTTTTGCACGTAAACTTCAACATATATCGATAAAAGTACAAGACTCTCGACTAAAATAATATCCATAATTTTCGTATTGATATCTCGTAACGGCAATTATTTAATCAGTCAAAATCGCACTTTTATCAATTTTGAAGTTTAATAGAAAAAAAAATAATATATCGAGAAACCAATCTTCGTATGCGGGAAATTCTCGAAATCAGAAAAGCAAGAGATTTGCAATGAAGGACGAAAAACAAACCAAACTCGAACACGTTTCTAACGTAAGCGAAGAAGTAATAATACGTAATAGCAAACATATCGCAAAAGTGTTTCGTAGCATGAAGAACGAAGAAGAATGGAAAGAAAAAACAAAAAATAGAAAAATACGATTATCCAAAGGGAAAGTTCGACATTCTCGGTAATACAGAAAAGTCAATGAGGAATAAGAAGTGAAAGGAGTGCGAGAAGGAGAATATGAACTGAGGAGCCACGGAAGGAAATAAAAAGAAAAACAAAACGAAAAACGAGTAGTAACGATTAAGCCAAAAGTGTACAAAACTTATGCGATAATAAATAACGGGAAAAAAGAAAAATACTGACCTCTGTAAGCCTTTGTTAATGGCAAGCATGGCCTTGCCAGTGCTAAAACAAAAAACACAAAAAGAACAACGTAAGATGAAAAATATATCACGGGGCAAGAAGCTAGCTAGAAGTGTTACGAAAGCATTTCTTATTTTTTCTTTTTTGATTTGCAGATTTTATTCTCTCGCTCTTTTTGCAATATTTCGGTAACCCAATCATCTACGACGCCTCTTTTGTACTCGCTATTTCGGCATATAAAAAAAATAAATAAATGAGAAACGTATGAGAAAAGCCAAAGAAAATCAGTCACGGAATGGAGCAGTGCGCGCGAATAAGTCGCGAGCTGTGTAAAAAAAATCAATTCGGCAGTGTTTTTGTGTGTGTGTGTGGTTTTTTTTCTTTTTGCGAAAAACTCGCTGTACTGATGGTCGGAGATGGGCGCGGTCGATTCTTTTTTTTTTTGCATATATACTTCAAACATCAGAATGTTTAATAATTACAAATATATATTTATCGAAGCATGTAGTGCATATTTAATGCGTTCTTGTTTTTAAATTGAATATTCATTATTTTTCAAATCGAACATGCGGGATTTTTTTTTCGTGGTTTCGTGGTTTTTTTCGTGGTAAAAATACCAGAATTGACAAAAATCAACCACGAAAAAAAAATCCCGCATGTTCGATTTGAAAAATAACTCGCAGGGTTTTTTGTCAAATGCTATTATTTCAAATATTCCATTTTCAGGTGCTGTTTTTTAAAATACGATAAAAAAAAATTTTTTTTCAAATACGTTTATTTCTCCATATACCATTTTTAAAGTACCATTTTCCCAAATACTATTTTTTTCAGATGCTTTTTTTCAAATACGATTTTGTTTTTTCGAGTACTATCTTTTATCAAATAAAGTCTGGATTTTGGCAACATTTTTTGTTGTTCTAAGTATATTGACTTCAATTTTGTTATTATCTTTCAATTCGTATTATCCGAGTTTACATCGTTCCATATGCTATTGTTGCATTTGAAAACGTTCGATTTTTCATTCGAAAGATTTTTTTCGTATTTCAACGATTTAAAAAAATATTTCAAACTGTTGCAGCTCCGAACGAATAAACGTGGCAAGATACAATTTTTAGCCATTTTCGCAAAACTTTGGTTGCACCCATCTCTTTGTGTAATAGGTGTTGTTCCTGTAATGTGTACGAACAGAATATAAATAAAGAAAGAAATTATAGAGGAGAAAGTATTTAACAAAAAGGCAATTTCAGAGGAAGCGTTAAAGTGAACTTCTGTTCGCCTTCCTTGTTTGTACCTTTCATGTGTTCCTCAACGAGTATAATTTGCCTTTGTTCTTTCGTAACTGTATTTTCGAAAGCACAGTTTGAAACCCGTATTCTCATTGCGCTGTCTCTCTCAGCTTCTCTCTTCCTCTCTCTCTCTCTCTCTCTCTCACTCTCTCCGCGTATATTTAGAAAAACAAACTGTCAGCAATTTTGTGCTGATGTTCGACGTGTACACGAAATAATGCACGGGCCCTTTTACATTAAATCGACTCCGAAATATCCCCATGCTATTTTAATTTTTCTTCGTTGATATTTGATGTATATTTGTTGTTATTAACGATAAAAAAGCCGAATAAATACTATTAAAAATTATTTAAACGCACTTTTAAAAATTACGCCTTTGTAATAATAATTTAATGTATTTATACGGGGCATTCCATGCCGATTCATTGTTGCTTTGGCACGTCACCTCTCTGACACAATATCTGAAAATTGAATTTCAGATTTTTTCGAAACAATTTGACTTCACAATATTTTTTGTAAACAAAAAATTAACGGCCAAATTAAAAAATCACAAAAATCCTGTGTCACATATCAAACACTGTGAGCGTTGAAAAAAAAGGGGCGCGCGCTTCGTTTGGCCTAAGACACGCTTTTTTTTAAAAAAAATGAAAATCAAATGAAAGAAGAAAAATAAAAAAATTAAAGAAGAAAAAATTACATGACATCACGTGGAATTGACCAGAATTTTTTCCAATTTTTTTATATTTTTAGGTTTGGTGGGGTAATGATTCTATTTAAATATATTTGATATGTGACACAGGATTTGTTTCCGATTTTTGAATTTTTGCGTTAATTTCTTGTTTATAAAAAATATTGTGAAGTCAAATCGTTCCGAAAAAATCTGGAAAAATTCTCGAGTGCCTTTTAGAAATAGTACAATAACATAAAAAATCGCGGGTCAAATCGGAGAGGTGACGTGTCAAACCCAGGCCGAATCGGTATGGAATGTCCCATATACATAATAATACTTTTTACCATAAAATATCATTTTTTCAGTACTAATAAAAACATTTCACTTTGAATAATAAATTTAAGAGTTTTTACCATAAATTTAAGAATTTTTTACCATAAAATATCATTTTTTCAGTACTAATAAAAACATTTCACTTTGAATAATAAATTTAAGAGTATTAATACGAGACTGCTCCTCCATATGATTCAAACTCGACCAACTTCGAGTGTTCCGAAGAAAAGTTGGCCTTTTTCCCCTCCGAGGATAAACCTATTTTCTGAAATCCATTTTCAGCCGAGCAATCGTGGCAATCTCGCGATATTTTCTTACCCTCCGGGAAGGCTCGGGCCAGTGAGAAAATCGATGAGGGTTGGAAAAGGGCTGAACCCCGCGAGTATGCAAGGCTCGTCGAGGGTTGAAGAAAAAAAAAAAGACGACATCGCAACAACAAAAATAGAACGTTTCGAAGAAACGATTATCCTCCCCTCGTTCCTCGAAACACTTTGCTAAATTAATTGCTATCCGCGTCGTAAAATCGAATCCCACCTTCGAGTCAGTGAATTTAAAAATGCCCTTTTCGCGTTTTCGTTTAATTAATTTTTTCGTCATCAACATGTAAATATCCGCTTCAACAAAAAAAAAAAAATGAAAAAAAGCGTTGTCGAATCGATAACCGGCGTCCGCATGGATAAAATCGTTCGGAATTGAATAACGGTGTTAACACCGTTAACATTTCGAAATACGGATGAACGTAAAAATAATTTTGGAAATCTACAACGTCAATGTTCTTAGAAACTTCAATAAATTTTATGTAAACACGACTTAATTGAGGTAAAAAATCTTACCGTCGCTAATTACTTTATTTTAGGGTAGCCAAACGAAATAAAAGTTGGTAAAAGTGAAGTGAAGTCTATTATGATGCAATGCTCGGATCTGAAGAAAAAAAAAATTTTTTATTTCGAAATTTCAACTTCCAGAATATTCAGAAGAATTACTACAACGATTTGCAATAGTTGGATAATTACTCAATTTTATCTTACTGTTGTAAAAACTTATTTGTGTAAGATAACTATCAGATTAAAAAAAATGTTTTTTCAATTTGGCGTTAAAAAAAGGTTGAAGAAGTAAAAAGTTAAACAATTAAAAAGATTTTCATTTAATGGGCAACGAATCCTTAAAGGCAAAAAATGTAATTTTTCGTTAACCCAAAATAGAAGAAAATATTCACACGAGAGAAAAAACAAAATATCACATTCAAATTCAACCCCAAAAATTAACTAATTTACTTAATTACCGATTACTCCATATCTACCTGATTGTTCACTTTTTGAGCGAACAATGATGAAAAAGTTGAATTTTGCAGATCTGCCTAATAAACCTCCCTAGTCACCACCCTAAACGTGACGTCGAATCGAACGAGTTTTACCAAAATCCCATGGGACAAAAGGGGAATTCTTGGGATCCATGGGATTTCCCATGGATCCCAAGAAATTGTGATCGGCAAAAGTCGCCTTGACGACTAGCACACACCAACGAGGCAGCGAGTTTGGACAGACATCGAGAGAGCAATGCGCAAGGCGGGAAGTTCGAGATTGCGAGAGTGAGAGATACGGACAAAGAGATGGAAGAAAGAATAGCGTGAGGCAACGCAAAGAGAGACAACTTGATTCCCAAATTCATCATTCCCAAAAAGTAACTAGATAATCGCTTTCTCACTAGACAAGGACGTTATCATTAATGCAAAAAACATCAATTAACTAACATGTACCATTATTGCACTAACAATAATAAATAGTAAGGAAAAAAAAATTAATCACCTTCCATCATTATTATATAATGATAATAAAAGATAAAAATATTTATTGATGATAATAAATAGTGCAAAAATGAATTATTTTCTACCATTATTGTATTATTAATAATAATGATAATAATAATAATAATAATTGTCAAATAATAAAAAATGGAAATAAGATAATAGTAATAATAAATAATAGTGTAAAAATTAAATTACTATACTAATTATAGTTTATTTTATTTTTTTTTAACACTTTTTTCACCAATCAAAAATGGCCAAGATTTTCGCGTTCAAAATCCGTATAGTAAACAATAGCACTGTTGGCTCACGAGAACGTGCAAGCCCGATCGAGTTTTCAATCCAGACAAATAAAATATTCGACAACAAACTAAAAGATCCAAAAAATAATGAACATTTAACGACAACAATTATCATTTATTATTCAATACTCGAAGAAAAATAAATCGTGCTATTATTTACTCAGTGGCGGACTTGAAGGTGAATAACGCGATCAATTTTTATGGCACATTACGAAGAAACATTTCCCTCGCAATGACACTCTTTATTCCCTCCCCCAAGGGACCCTTGATTGTTGTGGGTGACACCCCACAGGTTTTGCGTATTCAAAAAATAATCGTTATTTTTAGGAACTGCGTTGCCCACAGCAATGAAAGCTACTAATAGACAAGAATAATAATAATAATAATATCAATAATAATTATTATGACAAAATAAAAACATAATAATAATACTCATATAAAAATCGATATTAAATTATGATAATATTCATATAATATAATACTTTTGTCATATTATTAATTGATGAATATTTGTGTATATCAATCAACATTATATAATACTTATCAATTATAACAACAATTATATAAAAGTAGTAATGACTGTACAATAACACAATATTTACACGATATCATCAATTTCGATATCAATAATATATTATGAATATTAATAATGTGAGTAAAAAATAAATTATTATTATTTATATATGAATTTTGTTTCTGTAAAATGATTTGTATAAAAATAAAAAATAAATTATGATTCTTTATACAGAGTGTGGCGTAAATTGTGGTCCACCGTTACGGATTCGATATACCAAATAATTAACTATAACATATTATTATTGAAACCATTTTTATCCAAGGGTTTCAAAAAAAAAAATCTTCGT
Organism: Ophioninae sp. B BG-2022a; assembly: GCA_030522765.1. Taxonomy (NCBI): domain Eukaryota; kingdom Metazoa; phylum Arthropoda; class Insecta; order Hymenoptera; family Ichneumonidae; species Ophioninae sp. B BG-2022a. The sequence goes on along the minus strand of JAPYZJ010001396.1, from coordinate 11,991 downwards.
GAAAAACGATTGTTTTTTATGGATTGTATTTTATTTACGTCACACCCATTATTCACGATTGCTCTATTATTCAGCAGCATATAAACGAAATCAAGATAAAAAACAATGGTTACTGTTGAAAATGCAGTCAGATTTGTAACAAAAGATTTTAAATTCGTCCAAAAAGTAAAAACAAATTTTTTGATAAACGTGGTTAAAATAATATGTTATAGTTCACGATCTGGTCAAGTGAATCCTTAACAGTCGATAAATTTGTGAATAAATTTTGTTTTTGTAAAATGATTTGTATAAAAATAAAAATAAATGATTATTACATATATATTTCCACTTGGGTGTAAAATCTGATTGTGTGTCTCATTCATACGGAAATGCCTAGCATAAATATTCTCGTTTACCCGGAGCTTCCTAGTTACTTATTGAGAGCGATAAATTTGGGAATGAATAGAGAAAAAGGCACGAACGATCGAGGGCTCGATCGGTCGGGACGTTGTCGGCTGTTTTGTTTGTGTTTCGAATGTTCATCTCGTAGGTGATGTTCCGACGGATCTGTGTTTGATTTTGAAACTCGACGGTAAACGTGGTTGGTTGTTCATTCGTTTTTCTTTTCGTTTCTTTCCGGGTAGAGCGAGTAGAGGCGAGTAGGTACCTGGATAGTGGCGACAGTGGAATGTACCTGAAGCGGCCGGTCGGATGATGGATCGGACCGCCGAAGCGTCGACTGGCCTGTGGCGGTAGATAAGCTGCTATGGGCGGTATCGCTTTGTTGTTGTTGCTCGGATTGTTGGCGAATTTGACGGTGATCGGTTCGGTCGAGCCCTTTGGTATGGTCCCGTTCAGCTCCTGGATCGCTCGTTCGGCCTCCACCCGTTGATCGAACCTTATGAATCCGACACCTTTCGACAGGCCTGCCAAGGTCACGCATAGAGCCGCGCGTAACAAGAATAAACATGGAAGAGAGAGCGGCATAAGCGAGACGAGGCTTTTTTCTCTGCTTGTTTTTGCTTTCTTTTTTTTTCATGTTTTCCGTCTTGTCGATTTCATCAAAAAACGTTTTTCCGTTTGTCTTTTCTATTTTTTTACTTTCTTTTTTATTTGCAACCTTCTCTACTCGAATTGTTAGAAAATTTTGTTTTCGCTTTTACGATGTAAAAAAGAATTCCTTTTTTTTTTCTCTTCTTTTTTTTTTGGTTTCTTACTGTAAAATCGTTCGTACGTTTGAATGTGATAATTCAGTGCCAAAAAATCAACCCTGAGCAGCTACGGTTCGAGAACAAAAGAGGAACTTCCGTGAAAACTGCCGAGACTGCAATTCATCGGGTGTTGCGACTGCTGATTGAACAAAAATTGCCAGTCGAACGAGATTGTTCGGAAACAGAAAAAAAAAGCGTCGAATTCATGATTATTTCTCGAGAAATTTGCAATTTTGTTGTTGTTGATTATTGATTAATATATTCTTTTGATATTCGTTTTTCTTGAAATTTTTCTTAGAGCGGTCATTTGTGAAAAGCTTTTTTTGTTTTAGATTCAGTCTACGATGATCACTGATGCCGATTTCTGATCATGTTTTTTCCACGATATTCGCTTGTATCGAAGCCCGGCAGCTTTCGGTCCTCGAAACGGTAAAGAAAAAAAAACGCTCGACAAAGTAATCGACGAGAGAATTCGAATGAACGAAAAGTAAAACAATAAAAGATGGCAAACGAATGAGACGTGAAAGCTCGATTGTTACTTCTCGTCTTTCTCTCGTGTTGCTTGCTTCGATATTTATTCGTTTATTGTTGTTTTTATCGTTGTTTAGCATTAGTTTTTTTTTCTCTACCGTTGAGCGCGAAAGAAAATGAAAAACAGGAAGGAAGCGTATCCGAGTGGCTCGGTGCGCGCGCAGTGTTCCGATTTTCCGGAACGCTTGACAGTGTCCATTTTTCCCTTTTTTTTTTTGCACGATTGCTCGAGCAATTTTGTTACGTCCGTTGAACGGTAAGAGCAACTTTACTGGGCTGCAAGTTGGACGTCGAAGTTTTTATTTCAACGAACAATCGTACATGTATCGAAAGGGTAATTTTGGCGATTCGGCGGACACGCGAAAACCAGGAAAGAGGGTTCTTCCATTTTTGTTTATTTTCAGCGAAACAATTCAACTCGGCAAATAAGAAAATTGCAGTCGCCGTGTCAGAATCGAAAACATCGAATGGATTGAAAAGCATGGAAGGGCGCGAGGCTTTCTTCGTTTTTTTAAGCTTCGGTTGAATCGGCGACTCGTAATTTGTTAAAGTGATAGAGAAAATAAATACGAGGACACTTTTGATCAATTTTGTCACTCTCGTTGCTTTCTCAAATAATTCAATCGTTATTAAACGTTTCCCAACGTTATAAAAACACAACGTTACAAAAAGGAACCGAGGCAAACCCAAACATGTTCATAGCTCTCTTAAATAATTCGATCGTTATTAAACGTTTCCCAACGTTATAAAAACCCAACGTTTGAAAAAGAAACCCAAACATTTGGCAACGTTACGAAAAAAGGAGTAAAAATTCTTCACTAATTATTCAGCTTTTCGTACTTCAATAATTTAACCTTTTTATCCTAAAAAAATAATTCAACGTCTTTTCGCTTTTCGATAAACAAGTTTTAAAACCATTTTTATCCCCGTAAAATTATTCTTTTTTTCAAACTACACTTTTTTTATTCCATAATAATTATTCAACTTGCTTGTCCTTCAAAAATTATTCAACTCTTTTCAATTCGCCAATCGTCTTAAAAATAACGTAATAATCATGAAACAATTTACCCGTTAAGAACCCTGCAAAAACGTTCGAGAAATGAATAAAATTATTTTAGTTCGTTTCTTTCGTTTTCGACATTCCCTAAATCAATAAAAAAAAATTTTTTTAAAAGACAAATGTGACAACCGACCAATCGAAATGGGCGAATCCACAAATAATTCGAGCCCCGACATATCGAAACATCCTAACAATCGAATTGCAGCGAAAAGATCAAGTCTCCCTTGAACACCAAAATTTTCATTCGTGTTTCAAAGCCCCGAAATTTCTTCATAAATGAAGAAACAAAAACCGAGAAAGCTGATAAAAGCGTTTCTTCCCCCCTCGTCACATTCAGTCGCCATACAACAATATTCATAATTAATTCCCTGAAAAAAAAAAAGAAATCAAAATGGCGTTTCCTTGACGTATCAAAGAAATGTAAAAACGATATTTCATTGAAAACCAAAATACAGACACGTATGCGAGGGTGAATTTCAAAAGTGAAAATACGATCGCCAATCATTGAACCGTTCTAACGCCCCAGAAAATCTTGTTTGAGAAAGTGGAGGGTGAAAGTTGATCCAGAAATGCCTCGTATAAAAATTATCTACGTAAAATTTTTTTTTTTCATTAATGGGATAAATATGGAGGGATGGGAAGTGCTCGGATATACTTTTCACGGACACACGTATGCGCGCTTGCGCAACCAAGCAATTGTAAGAAATGTGAAAACGATGTGTAAATAATAGCAATAATAATAATAATAATAATAATAATAGTAATAATAATAATAATAACGATAATAATAATAAAAATATGTATGAGGGTGATAGAGAGATAGAGAAAGAGATAGAGAAAGAGAGAGATAGAGTGATAGGAGATTTCGTGAAAAGTGAAAAAGAAAAAATTATGATTTACGTACCGGGCAAATTGTCTCCGCCGCCAGTCACAAACTGTCGTACTAAACAGAAATGAAACAAATCATATCTCGTTAAAATCACAGCGAAAAATCAGCTCGATTGGTTCGCCCCTGATTCGCAAATTTTTTTAAATAAAAAAAAATGGGGGGGGGGTCGATTTGTAAGAAAAAAAAAGCCACCAGCAAGGTCGCGAGTCAAAGGTGAGTTTAATTTGAATCTTGAGTGAAAATATTGACGTGTATCGTGGAGGGCGAGAGTTCATGCCGAATACTTCCATGAGCAAACGAAAATAAATAAATAAATAAATAGATCGATTTTCGGACTCGTAGGAATCGCGTCGTTCGACGAATCAGAGGCGAGCAATTTTTTCGAATAAATTATATTATACTTTGTCCTTAAGCATAAGTGCGAATTGCTCCGTCTGCGTCTTTCGTTGTTCTTGTTTTGTATTTTTTTTCTGTATTTTTTTTCATTTTCTGTTTCTCGTGCATTAATTCTCGGCTGTTGGATCGATAGTGTACCTTTTTTTTTTCTTTGGTTTTTCCTTTCGTCCTTGTAGCTCGAGATTCAATCTCGATTTCAGCGAAAATATAATAACAGATCCGATCGGTAATACTTGATAGAGAAGAAATGAAAGAAAGCGAGAAAGGAGAGAAAGAGAGAAAGAGAGAAAGAGAGAGAGAGAGAGAAAGAGAGACATAAGAGGGACAGAAAGACAGAGGAAAAAAAGTGTACCCGACGAAACAATGCTGAGCTGACGAGTCGCAACGTAAACACGAGGCCTACACGTACGAGGATTTTGGAAGGTCGTTAGGTATGTACAAGAACCAAGGAATAAAAGTTTGGGACAGTCTCGTTTTTCTTTCCTTTTTCCTCGTTGCCAGACTCAACCAAAAGTCAAATTTCCACAAAATTTTTAACAATTAACGTGTTATATCTTTTTATTTCACGTATGAATGAAAACGTCGCATCCGAATGGTATTTATAAAATATATATTCACTTGTAGTTCCATTTTTGAAATTGGAAGAAAACGATCGACTCGTTTTCGATACCGGATTTATTCATAATTTGTCATTTTGAATTTCGTGAATTTTCGAGAAAAAAATATTTGAGGTTAGTTATTGTCGTTCATTTTTCGCGGTGGCGCTCCTGGCGGTCGTCCGACGAAGCTTTCCATTGTATTCCCATTAAATTCCCATTACGTATATATATTATCAGCATAAACATCTTTGTTTATTTATTCGTCTGATATTTACTCAATTCCTGCTTTACTCTGCATTAGCTTATTTTTTATATCGATGTACAGAAAAAAAAAGAAGCATATTCTGTCAAAAATTATTCAAGGTTAGGAAATTCTCGATCGTGTAGAATCGCAGGGCTCGAAATTCGAAAGTTTTCGTTACGAGATTTTAATTGGGCTCAACAAATCAGACTAGTAGATTCACCAGGTTTTTACATATTTTAGGATTTTTAATGAACGAGCAATTTATTTAAATATTTTTAGAGCTTGGGAAATACACATTAGATCAAAGTGCGATGCAAAAATATTACATCGAAAAATCAATTGATCAATACCTTCGAAATTGTAAAATTTCTTTGTACAACCCCCTCGGATTCGCCGGGTAATTGAATACAGAGGATTCAAACGAATCTTTTTTACTTCCATATTTACTAATTATTTATTAGAACCATGCGAAATTTTGCGTTTTTGAACTTCCCCTCGTATTTTTTCCACTCTTCCAACGCAGTAAACTGTGACAATGGCTTTTGGTTGTGTCGGGAGAATTCGATCTCCAAAAAAGGATTCGCAAACTTACGGGAAAAGTTTCGAGGTTAGGAGGTCGTAGTGTGCAATAGAAAAAAAGTGGAGGAAAAACATCAAGCGGGTATTTCCGGTAATCCGGTATGTATTTCAATCAGGAAAAAATGGCAAATTGAAAAAATCGTGTAAAATCGACAAATCAAAGGAGGTGGGGAGGGAGAGGGGAGAGTTGAAGGACAGAGGAGAACGCAAGGGTTCGTCGTTTCTTTTAGTTCTTTTCTTCGTCGCGGAAAATTCTCTCGACCTTCAACGAGTTCATTTTCGCCTGTTTTTTTTTTCGTTATTTTTTTGGTTGTTTTTTTAATTCTTTTTGAAAATCAAGACCGGCGCACCGATCCACCCTTCTTTTCTCGATGACAGCAAAAGCCTCATATCCCATGGAAAACAATAAACGAAAAGAAAAAAAAGAAACGTAAGAGCGCCACGCGAGGAGAAAGGATGACTCGAATGGAAGAATCGAGCTGGCGCGACTTACCGGTTATGTTATCGCACAAAATTCGCGATGTTATAATCCTCCCGTATGGACTGAAGAGATTTTCGAGATCGTGCTGCGTCATGTTCTTCGGTAGACCGCTCACGTATAGATTAGCACCCTTGATAGCTTCGCTGCTCGGTCTCGCGTATGATACCTTCAATTTCCGGTCGGGAAACACGCGACGAGGACGACGACGACGACGATGATGCCCAAGGGGACGAGAAACAAAAACAAATAAATATAAGATAAACGAAACTTCGCGACTAAAACTCGTAATTTTTATTTTGCCCGAAAATCGAACAAACGACGAGGCTGGAGTGTGCATCGCTGGAATATTGAATTTTTCAAAGTGGAATTCAGCAATTTACTTTAGAGAAATGATCTCTTTATTGACAATCGTGGAAAACATTTTCGACAATTTTAATTAAAAAAAAAAAAAATTTTTTATTTACAAAGCGTATCAGCTGTTTCAGTATTTATGTTGGTCTTTCCAGTTCTCATAAGTATTCTACCAGTTTTCATGAGAAAATCTCTTTCTACTTTTGGTGAGAAAAATCGTTTTCAATCAAGATAAAGGAAAAATTATTGTCCACTTTTGATCGGAAGCTTTTTTTTCAGTTTTGATGAGAATATATGTTTTCACTTTTGATGAGAAAAATTCTACACACTTTCGATGAGAAAATTTCTCTCACTTTCGCTGAGAAAAATTTTGTCCACTTTTAATGAAAAAATTTCTTTACTCTTTTGATAAAAAGTATTCTGTTCACTTTTAATGAGAAAATTTATTTCCATTTTTGCCGAGAAAAATCCGTGGCGCTCATGAAGAGAAAATTGTTCTTCACTTTTAACGAGAAAAATTCTATCGTGTTTTAATGAAAAAATGTCATTCCAGTTTTCATTAAAAAATGTCTATCCAGTTTGCACAAAAAAGTTTTCTTTTCACTTTCGACGAGAAAATTTCTATCCAGTCTTAACGAAAAAAAAATTCTTTCCACATTTGACAAAAAATTATTTCCCTATCCTGATCATGACGTTCCAGTTTTTTCACAGTTGAATACCTCCGATCGTATCTCGAGAGGATTAAGATCATTTGAAATCGTTCGAAGCTGTTTCGAACTCGGATTTGAAACAAAAATTTTTTCACGGCCACCCGTTGTTGTTTTAGTTTTTCCTGGTTAAAATTCTAATATCCCTAGTTATCGACCCACCTTGATTGTTTTGTTCTGCAGTCGAAGGCCGTTGAGTGTGTTAATGGCTTTCTCGGCGTCCTCAGGCCGATGATAGTTGACGAAGCCATAGCCCAAGCTTTGCCCTGCGATCACGAAGTCAACGGAGTCTAATTGAATTCCACATAAAAACAATATAATGTAAAACGCATCGAAACGAACGAATCGAACCGATCGAATACCACCGCAGCCACGAGCACCTCGTTATGGGTAAGAAGACGACTCGCCTTTTCCACTCGGATGGGAAATACGCGATATTTTCAAAATCGCCTGGTCAAAGTGTTCGGCCTTCATTTGGGGTCCCGATAGTTTTACTGTGCGATCGAAATGTCTTCGAATGGACGTTTCCGTTGCGCTATCGTAATTGCCTTGCCAAATCTCCCGAAAAATAAACATCTGCGTCTGCGCGTTTCTTCGTAAACTTACGAAATATTTCCGCGAGTTTAATTGATTTTTAATATTTTTTATTCGATATTTATATCGAATAAACGATACAATTTTGCACCTGGAATTTCATCTGTACGTCTACTCCCACCCTCAACCCCATCCGTTTTCAAATTTCTCCCACAAAACGCGAAAAAACCATTAAACTTCAAAAACTGAATTGAAAAACAAATATTCGTCAATAATAGTCAATTATTTAAAAAAAAAATGCGTAATAATTGCAGCGCTAATTTAGCAATAAAAGTTTATTAATATTGATACTGCTATGAATTTTACAAAGAAATAAGTATTGCAATTTGAATAATGATTGCAATAATAATAAACAAATTTAACCCAGAGCATTAAACCCAAACAATAAGTGTGAACAAAGATGTTTTTTTGAAATCGTTTTAATAATAAATGAACGAATAATAGTAGTCATTGTTGTTTATTAATATCACTTTTATGGATGAAATATTTATGTAACCGAAAAAATTGATTCACGTTTATATTAATATAATTATAATAACCATAAAAACAATAATTGTAATAATGAATATAAGACTTCAACGACAACAATAATAACAATAAATGATAAATATAATCTAAATAAATAAACCGAAATGTTAAATTTGAATAAACATTTTTATGTACAATTTTAATAATAAGTCATTCAAAGAATAATGATAATAATCTTTATCAATATTACGTTGTTGTTGCTGTTGTTATTCTCATTATTATTATATTTGTAAATATTTTCTGACTAGGGCGGTTGATCGGAAACGAAACAGAAAAAAGGAGGAAAAAAAAAGTCGAAAACTGAGAAAGGTTAGAGCAGAGTGATCGAAATTACCTGTGACTTTGTCGCGAATGAGTTTGCAACTTTCGACCTCGCCGATACTCGAGAAAAGGGCCCGAATCTCTTCTTGCGCCATTGTCTGGGGCAAGTAGTTGACGATGAGATTCGTCTTGGATTCCTCCTGCGAGGTCTGCCCGAGGGTAGAACCTCCATTCTGCTGCACCACCGTGTCCATTCCATTCGCCATCATTTCAAGCTCTCGTAGGTCAATCTCGTCACTCTAACTACGTACGAAATCTGCAAACAGACGAATCAAATAGAGTTTTAAACGACGGCAAAGAAAAAAAGGACAATGGCTGCGTTCACTGAAGGAGATACGATTTAACAAATCGCACTTTTTAATTTGAACCCGACTTTGCTACATTTTTTCATTTTACCTTACTTTTTTCAACTTTATTAAACGTATCGTTTCGACTTTTCAATTTTCACGTAATTTTTCATCTTTCTCCCCCAATTTTTTTATTTCATTTTTTTTAGAATTCTACGTGAACCTTTCGAATTTGCACTCGATTCTTCCTTTCCCGCCATTTTTTTCATTATGTCTCCCATTTTTTAAAATTATCTCTTACTTTTTTCAGTTCTGCCTGAACTTATTAAATTTTCATTAAATTCGCTCTTTTTTTTACCGTGATACACCCAATGTTCCATTTTCTGAAATACTTTCTCAATTCTGCTAATTTCCTATTTTTCTATTTATTCCTAATTGTTTAATTACTTTTGTCACGTATTTGTAATTTTCTCCAAATTTTCCTTGTTTTTTGAAATTCTGGATTACATCTCGCTTTCTTTTCAATTTTCTCTGAAATTTTTCAGTTTTCCCTGAACTCATTAAATTTTCAATTCCTTCTGTTTTTCATCCCCTCTCATCCAAAGTTCCATTTTCAAAAAATATTTTCTCAATTCTCTGAATTGTAAAGATATTTTTCATATTTTCAAATATCTATACTTTTTTTCAGGGTTTTTATATTTCTCTATTTTTTTCGACATGTCCGGATTTCTATTGTTTGTGCTTCCAATTAATTCAATGAATAATTATTGAGCAAAGACCGTTACGTTCGTGTCGATTTTAGCGATCAAAAGTGATCTTTTTTGGTTCAGATTTGTACTGGTCGGACGGTAAACGGGTTTTGCACCTAATTCTGTGCAGACCAGAGAGAACGAATTTAGTCCGATGAAGTATATGATCGATAGATCTATATTAAGATTTGCTATCTTAGCGGCTATGTATCGATCCCCCGGCCCGGAATATTTCGTCGAGCCGAGCTTTTCGCATAAATAAATTATACTCTCTTCGTCGCGAGACGATTTTTTTTCCTTCCGATCCGTTCGATCCGGACGTATTTTGGTTCGAAACGGATTCGCGTCTAATTGGAAGGGTTCCATCGAAAAATGCCATTTTTTTCATCGACGGAAATGGTATTTTAGTGGATGCGTATAAAACATGTATTTACTCGTAACGCAACTGGAATATCGTCCAAAAAAAAACCGATCTTTTGGTGCACTTTGAAGGGAGACTTTTTGAAAAAAAAAAACTTTGAATGCTCGCCCGCTTTTTCGAAGTTTTCGAAAATCTCGATACTAGTTGACAAGTCAGCTCGAATGACGGAGAAATGCAACGGGTTTGACAGTCTTCGATATTACTGCGAGTGTATAATCGTTTTGTGGGCAGCGGGCTTTCGTTGTGAAATCTGGTCGATATTCGATTGGGCTATGTATAGAAGTCATTATGAGCTCGATGAAACCTTTAGAATGGAAGTGAAAAGGTCTCGAAGCAACGGATTGCTAGCGCGGCCTTATTTTGAAAATCAATAAAAAAAAACTTGACGAAATCCAAAAAAAAATCGAACCTTGTGGCCCCAAACTCCAAAAAAATCCCGGGTTATAAAGTACGAGGCGAATATTGCCTCGTCAAATCGAATTTGTATTCTTCATTTTTTTTTTTCGTATTTGATCGAACATTTTCGATCAAAATTCTGGTCGAACAAAAAATCGCAATTTATCAAGAAAAATAAGGGATTTTAATAAAAACTTAAATCGGGCCAAAAATTGTGCAATTAGAAAAAAATGTTGCATGGGTTTTTTTCTTTTTGAAATTAATGTTGAAAGGAATATTTTTTATTTTATGAAATATAAAATAAAATAATGAAAAATACTTTTTTATATTATTGAATGTAAAATTAATAGTACTTCAAAGAAAAATAAACAATAATGCCAAAATAGTGTTCGAAAATTATTAGAAATACACTACGAATGACTGAAACCGTTTTCGATCCATGAATTCATGGTATATCCTCACCAGCATTTTTTCTGTGGCTCGACTAGGCCGAAACTTTTTTTTCACGAGGGGAAAAATTATTTCGGCTGCATACGTATGCACGCACCGCGAGTATCGCGTATGTCGGTGGCTCCGAAGTCGCCACCCCAAACGATCGAAACTACTTTACGTGGGGGTTGGAAAAGGCAAATTCCCCCCAGCGAAATAGTCCCACTGCTCTCCAGGGATTCTCAATAGACACACGACGTTTGCATCGTCGTAAAGCAATTTTTCTTCATTTTTCAAATTTTTTCTTTCTTCACATTTTTTTTTCATCACATTTTTTCTTTCTCCACATTTTCCAAACATTTTTGCTCAAATTTTCGCTACGAAAGATACTTATTTACGAACACACTCGTAAATAAACATTATCCAGAATCCACGATTTATCGATCTACGACAAACGTGCAAAGAACGATTTTTCGATCCCACCGAAAATAAACATCGAAAACAACAAATCCAGCTATTTCAATCGATCCAAGCTTCATTTCCGTATAAACTTTAAACCCAAGAATAATTATCACTCACGTCGAACCTTCAACGAAGTTAATATCCTAATCAAATAAAACCAATCAAACTTCATCACAATATGTATTACTCGTAATCCCGACGAAAAAAAAAATCGTTCAATATTATCTTAAACAAACAGAATCACTACCAACCCCGGAGTTGGGTAGGAAACACGAACTTCGATTGACCAGAAGGTTCAAAATTCCGAAACTACAAATTTCCTAAAGGTCATGCCAGCAAAAGCACGAAATTTGTTTCGGTTTGTTTGGTTTCATTAGTTTCATTTAAAACCCAAACAAACCCAAACAAACCGAAACGAACCCAAACATTCACAAAATTTGTAATTTCGAAATATTCAAATTCGTGATTTTGAGAGCCTTCTGTCCACTCGAAGTTCGGGTTTCCTACCCCAACCCCTAACCCCAAATGAATCACTCCAACCCCGGAAAATTTCTCCCAAACTCCAACCTTCAAACCCACCGAAAAAACAAAAAAAAAAAAAAAAAAGAAACAACAACAAAAAAAGAAATAAAAAATACTTGGTAGGTTTTATCCACCGAGGAGTTGGCCAAGCGGGGACGTTGCTAGGTACGAAGGGCTAAGGCCGAGAGCCGCGACGAGAATGACGGACCTAGGGCAACCTTCGACTTACACTGAGAGCCACTGAACAGCGAGAGG
>JAPYZJ010001395.1:0-27909 GCA_030522765.1 Ophioninae sp. B BG-2022a | reverse complement strand
GTACCCAAATACAAATAAAAATACATTGTTATCATAGTTAATTTTTCATTATCATAACTCCCTACTAATTATATGATTTAAGAATGATTATAATTTTTTCACTGAATAGAAATACTATTCAAAAATATATATTTTTTAAAATTCTACTGGCCGGTAGCGACCCCTAAATATTACTTTGAAAATCTGAAAAAAATAATTTAGTACTTTTTTGGATCATAGAAGAGAATGAATGGGTGACGCGAGTAAAATTGAAAAAAAAATTTGTTTGCCCGTTTAAGAAGCACTCTAATACCTAGGTATAAGAAAAAAACGTGTTTATTCGCTCGACTTCTACCAACTGGGAGCAATTGTCTCATTGCACGTTTTCTACAATCGCTCGCTTTTTCCATCTGGGACGTTCGTACCTCCTTGCTACATATTCAACCCTATGTATTTATTTAATGCAAACACTCGCTCCTTGAAGTTTGGCTGAATACCACGTCCCAGCAGCAGGAGCAAAGTCGAGAGTAATCGGGGTACAAGAGGCACAAACACATGCACCATTCGCGAATCAATATTTATCCTAGCTATGCAAACGAGCTATCTAGAATTGCCTGCAAGTAGCGGATGGAATAAACCCCATTGGCTCTGTCGACAGGAAGCGAAAACGCAATTAAAAATTCGTCCGAAAGTGCAAATCGAGAATAAAAGTATATCCGATAAAACGAATCCATGGAAACACGTGACACTGTTGATTTTCATTAAATCGCGATTTAATCAGTAAACCTACGAATTCGTCGCTCGTGATTGCGCATGAAGAGTAAGCAAAAAAATGACACGATGTATTCGACCTTTTCCTTCAACCGACCCAAGAACTGAAAGAACCGTGTACTTTCTCTGATTCCCGAGGGAAAAAAATCGTTCTCGCAGCGGAATCATGGAATTGATGGGGTGGGTTAAGATTGTGGCAGGGTTGTGGCGAGATTCTTCTCATTGCAAGAAACGCTACACGTCCAGGGTGAATGAGCTTTGGAAATTTGTCTGTGTCAGAGGGAAGACTGATCGCAAGAGTAAAACAGAGGTTGTTTCATCAAGATGCTTTCGTACAGCTCTCCTTTGGCGATTGGATCGGCATTGAGCCGAAGGCCTCAATGGGTGAGGCTGCTGTGATGATTCAACAATCCGGGTTAATTAGAAGAATTAAATTTGAAACAATAAATAGGTACAAATTTGTTTGGACGTTTATTTGTATATGGGGCATTCCATACCGATTCGACCTGGATTTGACACGTCACCTCTCCGACTTGATCCACGATTTTTTATGTTATTGTACTATCTCTGAAAAGCACTCGAGAATTTTTTCAGATTTTTTCGGAATGATTTGACTTCGCAATATTTTTTATAAACAAAAAATTAACGCCCAAACTTAAAAATCAGAAAAATCCTGTGTCACATATCAAACATTGTAAGCGTTGAAAAAAAAGTGGGCGCGCGTTTCGTTTGGCACACAGAGCGCTTTTTCGAAGAAAAAAATGAAAAAAAAAAGATTTTTAATAGAATCAATAGCCCACAAAACACAAAAAATTTGAAAAATTCTGGTGTATTCTACATGATGTCATGTAATTTTTTTCCTTTTTAATTTTTTTTTATCTTTCCTCTTTCATTTTTTCAAATTTTTTTTTCGAAGAAAGCGCTTTGTTGGCTAAACGAAACGCTCGCCCACTTTTTTTTTCAACGCTCGCAGTATCTGGTATGTGACACAGGATTCTTCTGATTTTTTTCTGATTTTTAAATTTAGGCGTTAATTTTTTGTTTATAAAAAATTTGGTGAAGTCAAATCGTCCCGAAGAAAAACTGAAAAAAACATCGGGTGCCCTTCAGAGATACTACAATTACATAACAAATCACGGGTTAAATCGGACAGGTGACATGTCAAACCCAGGTCGAATCGGCATGGAATGCCCCATATATTTGTAATATACATTTGTAAAGTTGTATACCAAATTTAATTCAAACGTATTAATGACTAAAGTAGTTATAAGAGAACTATTGAAAGACTTAAAAAAAACGATTTATTTGTCAAAATAGATAATGTCTGCTGAAAGTTGAACCGTTTCCCAAGTAGTCCCCTCTTTTTCGAGAGCGTCGTCGATATTGCGAGTCGATCCGATTCAAATCCAAATAAATGAGCCAGTCTGATGGCGCATGAAATGGCATCGAGTAGACAAGAGATAGAAATACTCACGAACGGATGAACTCGTACGTACGAGCACAATCATAGCTCTCCAATCGAGAAACTACATTCGGAATGCAGTAAGCTATCGGAAACGAGAAAGCAATCTTTCGTTCCTACCGAACACTCCTGTAACATCGAGGAGAAAAAAAAATGAAAGTTAAGCAGGCTGGAAGAGCTGCCGAAAAAAATATAGGTTCCCGGAGAGCGGCGATCGCAGCAGATTTCGGGACCAGAACGAATTTTTATCGGAGAATAGAACGAATGATACAACGAACAAAGAAAATCTGTGTTTTATTGAGATGGACGATATTCCCGGGGCACCTTCCGGTGTATCGCGAAACGCGACCATTTTTCAGAAACCGAAAAAAAATTGAAGCTTCTTGGGGGAAAGAACCATTATTGCTAGCCTTGTAAATCGTTGAAAATTCGTTTCTGATGTTATTTACGTTTTTTTTTAAGCGGAGTATCCTCAGCAGCGAAAACGCAATTTTACTATTTCTTATATTCTGAATGTTCCCTGCAAGCTGAGTGGTGACATATGATGATATCACCCAAACGTAGGACCAATAAAAAATGCATTAATCAATCAGTGGTTACACAAGCTTCAACTGGGATTTGCCAAAGTCGATAGAGCTTTGTTACATCTGAGTAGAGAAATTCTGCGAATGAATATCCGAGAAATACGGTACCCCCAGCTCGAATACTTCTGCTTCGTCGCTTACCAACCCTACTTCTCTTGTTTCACTACATTTGATACAGGAGACGAGGATGGCGTTTTACGTATCAACTTTGCCCGTCAAAGCATGTAGTGTGATACTCTTCATCGTAGAAATTTAGCATGAAAATTCCTATAAATAGGAATGACTCGATCGTGCCTTGAAATGGACCATGAAGTATTCGAAGACCTAAAAAAAGCATCGACCCGAGAGATAAATTAATTGACGGACCTTCAACCCAGGTTGAAACATAAATTTTCGATAAATCAGAAATTCTCTATTTCCAGACTACGTTCTGAGAAGAGACACGCATTAAGCTCCAATTTGACTGCTTTCACGTTCAGTGAAACTTAAATTGTCAATCCGACAGAAGTAATAAGGAAAGCTTGCGGTGTCTTCGCTCGCATCAAATATACGTCGTGCGACAATCCAATTTTCTCTCGTAACGAAGTGAGACGAGAATAGAACCGAAGAACAAGAGGAGAGTAGACGAATTGTCATTTCTTCGTTTGTTTTCGTCACTGCTCACGGATACGCTTTTACCAGAGCCCTCACGCTGGCACTTTGTCAAAGTAATCCCTTTTTATTGTCGCTGCGATAAAAATCTTGGGCACCCCCCTTTAATGAAATATCCACGACCTGGGAGGGTTCTCGAGATGTATTGTCATCTGAATAAAAGTATAATATGACTTCCATCAGAGTTCTAGGTTTGGTAAACTGCCAAACTGAAAAATTGACAGTTGTATACTATCGCAAGGAGAAATTATCATCAAAAACAAAAAAGGAAAAGAAACAATGAAGCCATCCGCATCAAGATACAAAAGTACTTGAAGAACCGAGAATCGTTATTGACCTAGAAAACCCTGAACCATCATCAAACTTGGGTAATTATGCAGGTTGGTGACTTTTCTGAAAATACGATCGAATTTTTTTTTTGTCATGAGTTACTTTCATTGTTCACGACTATCGATATTTCATCGGGGAGGCTGAATTTTTCCATTAATACCATAAGTTATGGGGTTTTAAAGTTTCCGTAAATATATAAGAAAATACGACATCTAAAAATATTTCGATTCCTCTTGTTTTTCGTTGCTAAGAAGCTACGTATTTCCTTATGATATTACATGATATGGGCAAGAATGTATACATTTCAAAAAGATGAAATATGTTTTGGTTTCGATGAACGTGGTTGTCCCCTCTCAAATTGTCTCTCTCAAACCCAAACAAACCCAAACCAACTCATGAAGAAATTCGATTGTTTGTCAGAAAATTCATCTTACCTGTTTACGGAAACTTCAAAACCCCATAACTTATGGTATTATTGAGAAAAGTCAGCCTCCCCCGATAAAATATCAATGGCCTTGACCAATGAAAGTAACTTGAGGTAGAAAAAAAATTTCTGCTGTTTTTCGGAAAAGTCAATAAACTGCATAATTGCCCAAACTTGTTCGACCTCGCTTTTCGATATACTTGAAAAGGGACTTTATCGCGCCAGGTTGGATTTTCGGCCAACTGGCACTCTCGACGAAGGTTGGGATAAGACGTTGCGACGATCCTTGAAAACGTCCACGATCCCGTGAATAACGGGATTACTTAGGGAAGCGAAACATGCGCTTTTCTAGAAGCGGATACGTCATAGGAGTCCCTGGCAACCAAAAAGGCTCGAAACGACTCTGCGACTAAGAGGTTGTCAGTTGAGCTCTTATCGGTGCCAGCAGTCGGTACGTACATAGGTGCACAATGAAATCTCTCGCATCTTGCATAATGTGAAAACGAAGTGAGCCATTCGAATCGCCAGACGCAGTCAAGCCGAATCGCTTGGCAGACGTGGCCTCTCTTTTCTCACCTTCACCCTCGCGAACCAATACAAGAGCAACCGTTAAGCATCTGTGCTCTACGCCAAATCGTTACGACTTTAAACTTCGTTCTGATACATTTTTACCACTCTTGAAACACCACGAGAAATCACACTTTATGCCAAATGCTTTTTCCGCAAGCTCACTGGTTTGGAAACTGGAAAATCATTCAGTGGAGTACAGAAGACCGATGTTGAAGAAGTAACGAAGGTACGAGAAACTATGAGACTTGTAAATGAAGAGAACGATGTGGCTGGTGCTGGTACGAGGTTTGAGGTAAATTTCAAGCCCGAACAAGCAAGACGTGTCCCAACCCTACCTGATCTGCATATACCTAGGGGTGTCTATGTTTATTCCAGGGATTTCGCGGTTCGAGGATTTTTAGGGAAAAACGCGGGTCAATTTTTTGCAGCCAACGCCAGTGGGATGAAAACGTTGCACCGCGAAGGTAGAATGAAAGTGTCCTCTCGCTCGTACTTTTCGTATTCATTATTCATATGACGTGGAAGTTAATCACGCGTGTATATTCAGCCAGGCGTGGTTATTTCGTTCTCTTTACATCCCTTTCTACATTTGTTTCTTCTAGGTTTTTGCCCCTTAACTATGCTTTGCATACGCTAGAGGCAACTTTTTGATGGGTATGAACAAATGCTTCAACCCTCGAGACAATAGTTGTTCATTGGGCTGGTTAATGCTTCAACGCTGTACTCATTACGAACGATTGAATCGGTACGTGTTCTTTTTTTAACGATGAACAATTGTCGAATTCAATCTACGGTATTCAATATAACGTAAGTATTTGGTTTGTGTCAATTAAATTAACGAACTCGACAGGTATGGCGGAATTAGCGAAAAAACCAACAACAGCGAACACGCCTCCATGCTTCGATAACTGAACAGAGAATGAAAAAAAACCGAATTTTTCGTGATAGGATTTTGATTGATCAATTTATTTTGTACGGTTTAATTTTTTATATGAGAAATTAAATTAATCGATTTCATTAACCTGGTTAAATTTTTTATATGAGAATTTTAATTAATCGATGTCATTAGCCTGGTTCAATATTTTATATAAGAATTTGAATTAATCGATGTCCCTAGTCTGGTTCAATTTTTTATACGAGAATTTAAATTAATCGATGTCATCACCCCGGTTCAATTTTTTATATGAGAATTTCGATAAGTCAATTTCTTTCGCCCGATTTAATTTTTCAAAATAAGATTTCACTTCATCAATTTCTTTAGCCTGATTGAATTTTGCAAAATAATATAGTAATTAATGAATTTCTTTTCAAGCAAATCATATCTGCAAAAATTAATTTTTTTATTTTTAAGTAATTCTCTTATCATAAAAAAAATGTTGAAATGTTTCCATTCTTGGCCCACTGAGGTCATATACGATGAGCTACACGTATTCAGGGAAGAACCCTAGAATAGGGCATTCTTGCGGAAGAGATGAGAAGTAGGGCAATTGAATTTTTTTTTCCGTACCAATGTCGCATACGCTCGAACGACTTTTTAACTCACGTGCCCAAGCCGACAGTACGTGCCATACCAATGTATGCAATATTCGATCACAACAAATTCTAGTTGTCAACTCTATCCCAACTCATTTTAAGCACGTTTATTCAATGCCCCAATATCAGAAATTAACAAAACAAAAAAAACTAATGTTAGAAAACTCATAACAATGTCGTCAATAAATATTTTGGAATCGAGTGTCTTTCCTCATGATAATAATATGCATCTGAAATCGTAAATTCAATCGGGATATAATCGCCACTGTGACACGTGACACCCAAATGACGGGTAATTAACAATGTCCCTGAATTGCGTTTCAAGTGACAACAGAGAACGCTTCATCATAAAATCACGCAGTGCAGCATAGCTGTGCAAATTCAGTCATCAAGAATAGAAAAGGTAGACACGAGTCGATCCACAAAGAATACACTGTCGCGAGATGATTCGAACGTCCAATCACTGTAGCCTTTGTTCGGTGCATTCTTACAAGCGCTTTAGGCAATGCGCCAAGAGAAAACTGTTGACCCATTCGCTCTTCAGTACGCATAGTTCGTCTTAGAGAGAAGAAGCATTTTCGTAGTGCGGTTTATCCGGTGAGTGAAATCGTTTTTTTACCATTCGTTGACCATTTCGATTTGGCTAACCTTGACCCAATGCCCTGACATTGGAGCTCTATTTTTAAAATCTGCCAAACCAGCTGTGGGATTTTTTGAATTTTCATTCGTACATTTATTCGTACATTGGAGGAATCAGCTGAAGAAGATATCGGTCTATTAGCTCCAACAGATAAAATTGACTCAAACTCTTGAAGTGAAAGACGTCGGAAAAGTATTTCTAAAAATATTGAGAATTTCCTCTAATAGTCTTCGTGGTGTATCAGACGTCTGCATTGTCCCTTGTGGTGATTCCCTGCAGTCCTCGACTCTTGCACGAAATTCGCTTGTCAGGGCTTTAGCATTACGCTGACACTGGGGATCCTGATGAGCCAGATGACACCATCTCGGATCTCCGCTACTCAACCATCATCCGTAATACCGTCGCGAGCGTCAGGACTCCACTGACAACACTGGTATATTCCTAGAGCAGCCTCTCACCCGCTATAAGCCCTGACACTGCTCAAAGTCTGAATGTCCTCCCCCCTTGAGCACACCAAAGCCCTATATTCCGTAAATTGGCCATGCTGATCACGTATCCTACTAATTATACTTTCATGTCCGACAAAAATAACTTCATTTTCCATAGTCCCTTCACGCTTTTTCCGCTCCCCTGTATCAAAGCTACTATGAAAAAGCAAACCTGGGATGGAGTTCACGTATGTTTTGAAAGAGCCCAAGGGAAAAATGAAAACCAAAGAATCGTATTAAAATTACTGTTGTGCGAAAACGTGGAATAGGTCGTACAGAGGTTTCGGTAGTCCTTTCGTAATATCGTGTTTTATATATTTTTGTAACTTGCACACCTGCACATGTGAAGATTGTCCAGTTGATGGGTAGCTTTCCATACAGAAAGCTGTTGACTCGCAAGTCGGATGATCTTGATACAAAAATTCATCCTCGTGTATTACCCTGCTACAGCTTGATTGAATAAACAAAGTCTACCTACATGATATTCACATTAATGATACCAGGAAGAGATGCATTTGCAATTCCCATGAAAATTCATTGAACAGGGATATCCTGGATATTTCTGAACACGCGAAATCCCAATCGTGTACGCACTCCATCGTATACTCGTTAAAACGATGTCATCGTTTCACCCTGGTAACCCAGACTCCCTCTCGGTCCCCTCCTTTCGATGATGAGAAATCAATAGCTGGGGTTTACGAATTCTATGAGAAGCGAACATATGTGAGAAAGTCCGAAAACTCCGAAGGTCTGTGTAGCCAAAAAATGATAAGATACAATACGATTGTGCTTAAATTTTCGTGGAATATTTCAATATTGTTTATTCGGGGTCACGTTTCCCTTAAATGCTAAAATTTGTTCGACGAAGTTGAGAAAAAGATTTAAAATGCATTATTTTCGAAAACGTAATAAATTGCAAACTTTATCGCGGAGTTTGGTAGTTAGTTATAATCAGGTGGATTGTTTCCATTAAAATCGTAGGTATTCAGCTCGGTAGCAATTATTTCTGATCTTTTTATATCAAGCAATTGAATATAATAAGAGTCTTGAAGGAAGCAGTCACAGTTCTCTGTGCTTTCCTCTTTCTTTTTCCCCCTCTTTCTTTCTCATTCAACATCTCTTTCCGTCGCAACGCTAGAAGATCGATTTTTACTGCTCGCCTTACCACAGCTCGCCGCTCCTAATAATCGGAAATAACTTCGCTGCTATCTGATGATTGGTAAAGAACCTTTTTACCCACGGAAACCAAAATTCATCTCCAAGACGAAACTCTCATTAAAACTTCACTGTTTTAGAAACAGAGTCCAGTAAGAGAGAGAATTTTAAAAAAGAGCGACAATTACCTCTGCATATCGGAGAAAACGTACGTTTTCGGGGATTGAAAAAAGTAACCAAATACATTGTCCGTCTAATGAGAATTTTTTCTTTGTTTCCATCGTCTGTCTAATGAGAATTTTTTGGCTGGTTACCAATGTCACCGATTTTTTTTCGGCTATATAAAATGAATGCTATTGGTAATGAGAATTTGACCAATTAATTAATTTAATGAAAAACTGGTCAATATTGATCGCATAGGATTTTTTTTTGGGTCGTGTTTGTTTGGGTTTGTAAGATCTTAGTAAGAGAAAATATTTTTCGAAAAATTGGTCGCTGGAGATCCTAAAGCAGGGAAATAAAAATTTGGTAGGAACATAAATATCGAATGAATATATAGAATCTCTATTCCCATAAAATATATCCTACGGGTCGATATTCCCATGGGGAATATATACCCATTGTATATATCCTATGGGGAATTAACTTTAGCTTCAGAACAGAAAATGACGCGCTACATGGCAAAAAATGTTTGTCGCTACTAGCTCCGGGCAACATTTCCGTTACTCTTTATGACGTCGTCAAAGCAGAAGCCATTTTTTCCCGACTACATCAGCTTCTGCGGAACGAATAAGTCGTTTTCAACGAGGTCTTGCCTGGGAATTGGGTCTTCGTAACCATCTTCTTTTGTCACTGCGGATTTATAACGATCTTGCTACAATATTGTACGTGATGGGGCTCTGTATCAACGAGTAAGATGTGCACGCAATTCCCATAATGGCAGTGCACATCCCTGCGGACTTTGGACTCGACCAAGCCCCGCAATTTACATGAAAACTCTAACTATAGCCCGACGATCTTATCAGCATTTAATTAAGATGCTGCGAACAGATAGAATCTTGAATCTAGAGGGTGCTCGGTCGCCACCGAGACATCCGTTCACGTTCATTGATTGCGAGTAAAAAATCAAGCCAGATAGAGCTTTGTGTCAACAATAGGTGACAATGGTTGCACAGCAAAAAAAAAAGTATATTGTACTGAAATAAATAGGGAAATTAATATGCTGTGAAAATTGAAAAAAATCGATCCTGAATCACCAAAATACCCCACGCAATCAGGTTTCATTTTATTAATTAATCCCATAGTAAGTTAAATCCCCGGCTTTGGGGACACTGCGACGAACGCATTTCCCCATCACTTCGGTGGGAAAGAGAGAGAGAGAGAGAGAGAGGGTAAAAGCGCAATAATAGGTCTTTCGCACAACGACAATAGAAGTTTCCTGGCTGGAATCTGCTTTGGTAACAATGCACCCCCAATGCTTAAAAGCGTTTTCATTTTCGGTGGTGGTGCACGAGCACGTAGCGTGGGAATGCGTGGTTGGCTTGGGTATGAGGATCTGTAGAACAGAAACTGAATTAAAATCCAGTTATCACCGAAACACTTGGGCGAGCACTCGTGCGCTTCTAGAATCTCTTTACTTCCCTCACCCTCACAACACATTTCATTCTCAAAAGTGTCGCATTGCTACTGAAATTTCGTGAGAATCATTTTATTTCAAATTCAAATATAATTTGTCCAATTCTACTGTTATATAAGTCCGATTAACGCGACGCCCGAATCTGAACAATTGAAAGTACTCAAAGGGAATTATGAGAGCTATTAATCGCTCTGTTCTGGCCGATTATGGAAACTCGTTTCCGCGAAGATACGACAGGAATGCGATTACCCATTCTTTATGGCATCGTGGATCTTTATAGCCCGACGGAGGTGGAATTTTCCGGCTCGCGGTGTGGCATGCACGACCCACGCATACTTCGCCTATAGGCTCGACTCGGCACGCGTTTGCCTGCAACGAAGGCCCTTCTCACGAGGAAGGCATTATCCTACCTGTTGCAGCGGGCACTTCGGTGACTCGTGCTATGAGCCTACAGCCCAGAGGGAGGAGGGATGTTCAATGGTCTTTTCATCCGTCCAGCTTATTGGTGTGACCTACCCCACACTCGTTAAACCTAAAATCACCGAATTAACAAGTCCAACGAGAATAATTATTCTCGGAATTACAGTCACCAATAGTTCCAGCTGTATATTCGATGATTAATCCTGCAGCTTGTGGGTTAAGGGGTCGCAATGAGAAACTTGAGTCGAAAATCTCATTAATGAACGAAAGTGCATTAGCTGATGCCTCGCTCGTGCGAATTTCATGGCTCCCAACAGCATCCACAGTCGCAAATCATTTATATCCGAAAGAGAAAATGACAGAGGAAAGCTTCCGTTGTTTTCGACGTGGAGAGAATCGTGAACCATTCGTGGAACGGGTAACAGCTTTCATTCTAGAAAATCGATAAGAGTGTGGAATAATTTACATACTCTGTCTTTATCTGTTTACATAGAATCCTCTTAGCCTCCGTAGCTAAAAAGGCGCGTTGTAAAACCCATCGAAATTGGTGCACTCTCCGCGTGCTTTTATCATAATTGGGGCTGGTTAACCAAACTCGAGATTTGCATGACCCGCATTCTTTTCTTTCATCTCACGTACACTTTGCGTCACTAATGTAAAACAAAAACAACGATGATGCGTACCAATCGAAATTAAAAAAGTTTTCGATACGACGACATGTTCATTTCTAGAAGCGATCACTGTCAAAAACTTGTCAAGCAAGGACTCCCTTTACTCGATCTTATGATGAAATTAGCTCTGCGGTTGAACTGTACTACGAACAAGCCCTCTGGTACGTGCACCGACCCAAAGGGATCAGCCTTTGATCCCAGCTCGAGTTTCGCCATTCTCGTCAACGGCGAACTAAATTAAAGGGTCGATAGGATAACTCGACCATCAACGTTCCTAAATTGAAGGCCCACCACGAGGTGTAGGAAATACGGACATTTCTCGCCACTAATCAGATATTTGCGCAGTCGAATCGAAAGCCTGGTGATCTTAACGATAAGATATACGAAATATGTTTGTGTTCCTACTAGCAACGTTCGGTTATAAGACAATTATTAGAATTGGAATTAACAAAGCGTCTCGAATGTTCACTGTAATCCTCTAGTAATGATGGCAAGGCTAGACATCGATGATATTCGTACAATCGATTCTCTGGACATCAATTTTCGAAAAAAGTATCGTTAGAGTACATGAAGTTTTTCCATTAAAATACCTTTTTTTTTTAGAAATATTTAATACCCTTATTTACCAAATGGACAATTTCTCCATTGGATTGTATCCAGTTTCCATTGGCATGAGCTTAAGTTTCGGTATTCGTAAATCTCGATTTTTAGGACCACGAATATTTTTTCGACGATTTTATTTCAGATCATGATGCTGTTGGATCTCTCGTCCAAATATCGCCACAAGCGACATGTCCCAGGTGCAATTCCTGCAATGCTATATTCGATAAAGAAACGACCAAACATTCTCGTTATACGCCGACGACCAGGTGTTATGCACGAGCAACACAACAGTAGGAATACGTGTGGAAATAGCGAATTTTACAATATTAGTTTTCGCGCTGTTATTATGACTAGGACGTTGCCATGCATAAGCAATTGTATGACTACTCGGCTGGAAATTCAGTTTCAATTTTGGCTGACGACTGAAGTGATCGGCCAATGGGAAATTATGGAAAATACATATATTAACAAAGTAAACAAATACACTCTGGATTTTTGTACTCGTTGTTGAGAGTAGCTAGAAATATTGTCTCCAGGACAAATTTTTTTTTATTGGGCGCCCTTCTATTCTGGATTCTCTAATAATCACTTAACAGTCCCCGTGACAAACATCCGGACTGTGAATAAATTTCTGGATTTTCGGTTGCTTCTTTCCGGTTTTATACTGGTTCACTACAATCTTTTCCCCGTAGGTGAAATTTACGTTGCGTTACTTTTTTTGGCTACGAACTTCTGGAAAGCTACAAAAAAGCCCCAACTATTGGGGAATGTTTCTCAGGTACTTTGAACGCTCGCACACAGTACTCGTCCGTCCGAAGATGTTAGGTATAGAGAACTCTTTATTTGGTTCTATATGCGTTTCTCCCTGAACTTTTTTACTCCATACCCTCGGATCTTTTGTTTGTTTGGCAAGCACCCAATCCCTAGTACAAAGTGGCTCTCGGACTAAACTTTCGAACTTTTTTCCCTTCGGAAATGTGTCGGAAAAACGCATTTTACTCTCTATCGTCGAAATTCGTTTGGCAATTTCAAATGTGTGGTAAATTCTGCACGCGTGTCTTTTTTCTATTTGTTTCAGTGGTTGAAACTTTGAACGGAACGTGTTCAAGCTGGAGAGTTAAGAAGCTCAGGGATAAACGCGGAATACTAGAGGGGGACCGTTTTATTCTACAAGCATAATGCTTTCTTTCACTCTCTTCACATCCCTCTCTCTCTCTCACTTTTCGTAAGATTTGCGAGGCCATTTCTCATCGTCTGCAATTTATTTTATGGAGGCTTGGTATCAGATAACTTGGAGATTTTCGCAAGCAAGGACCGTTCGGTAACCTCCGAAATTATTTGCATACAGAGTCAAATATTTTTTGCAAATTTATTATTTTACTGTGATTAATCGTAATCGTGTTGTTTATTATGGCTGCAATGGAGGTTAGAAATTTGAATAAGGAGAAAAAAGAATGGCACAACTGAAATGGCCAAAAAGGGGGACAGCTTAAAGCGCCAATAGCACGTACCAGAGAGCAAAAAATCAATTTTTAAATATGTTAAAAATTCGTTCGGATTTATAATTTTATCAAGATTTGTTAGCCACGAGTGTAATCTCTTGTAAAAACTAATAGATTCCTACGTACTGTAACATACCATCCCTCACCGGCTCATCTCTTTATCTATTCTCGACTGATACTGCGACGCAGCTTAGCATTTTAATTGACTTCATTGTTGATGTCTGAAAGCGTGGTTAGCCGATTTTCCGGTGTACCTGGCACGTAACGCGCTTTGCAGAACTATGGATAGCTTTCCAACGATTGATCGGCATCGAAGCCACGCCAAATCTAAACCCTCCTAACCTCGTTAACAATTGACTGAAATTTTCAATCTCATTATGAGACGGCGGAGAGGGGGCGATTGAATTACAACAGACGTGCACCGAACTCCGAATTGTTTCGGTCAAGGGAATTCCTTGAATGTATTTCGATAAAATAGACAATGCGATTGACATCGACTGGTAGATAAATAATGAAGAATTTCCACGCTGTATACCGATTAAACGAGATCGTAATGTCAATTGAAACTTCCACGAAACCCAACATTTTTAAACTAATGAGACTGCAATTAAGAATTTAGTGGTTTGATCAGTGGATTTTA
Source organism: Ophioninae sp. B BG-2022a (assembly GCA_030522765.1). Lineage (NCBI taxonomy): Eukaryota > Metazoa > Arthropoda > Insecta > Hymenoptera > Ichneumonidae > Ophioninae sp. B BG-2022a. Next base: position 13,850 of record JAPYZJ010001395.1, on the reverse strand, counting down.
CCACAAATTGTCGATTGAGAAAAATTCATTTAGAAAAGACTTCCACGCCGTTGGAATGGTTGAACTTGTGACTCGAAAGTCAGGGTTGTATGAAAAAAATAATTACGAAGCGATGAGCAGAATGATCGCAAAAATCATTTGGACATTAATAGAAAAATTAACAAGAAAAATGCTTCCTCGATCACCTTCAGCATTATTTAGTATTTCATGACTGATAAAATATCAAATCATTTAGTATTTCATAACTGATAAAATACTAAATAATTCAGTATTTCATGACTGATGAAATACCAAATTAATACTAAATAATAAAATACTGATAGAATACTAAATTGATACTAAATAATGATGAATGACGCGATATCAGTTCATGATTATCGACACGAAAAAGATTAATAGAATCCACGAATATATATCTACAAAATCATCGATGGTGAATTGTCATAACAAAAAATCCCACCGAACACAAAATAAGGCTATCTCAAAGAGGAAATCGTAACACTCCCTTGACACATCCCAAAGTAAAGGAGTTGACTCAATTGTGAATGTCTCTTTGGATGCACACGAGAATCATTATGCATGCAGTCTCTCGCGTTTGTGACAGGATCAATAAAATGGAGTGACAAATGAGTGATGAAACCGAGAAGGATAGCAGAGATAGCCAATTATTTGGCTCGATCGTTAACGTCACTTTTGGTCGACTGGAGTCTTTTCGTCAGAGGCTGTGACAGTAAACGACCACAGATAAATCGAGACGACGTATACAACTCATGTACGAGGCTGACGTGTTGTACACGAAGCGCGACGCTTTGCCATCCCCTATATCCACAGACTTCGTGCGGCTTTGTGCATTCTCAATTATATGGCTGTTCTCGGCACGAAATTTCGATGCAATGCATTTGGCTTCGTCGAAAAGTCATGGATATAGGGTCTCTTGTACCGAACGTGCAAATATCATACAACCGGTACATCCGTACTGTACATAAATTGTCTTTGTGGCTGGAGTGTCCAGAGCCAGCTCCAAGAGATTCGGTGTATTTGAGGACGACATACATTGTCTCTGGAATGGAGCGTTGGCTACTGAAATGTCTCGTATTTGATAAACGATGCGAAGATCATTTTACAAAAGAATTCGTACATGAAACGACCCATGCATAATAGACGATTAATTCTTCAATTCCCATGCCCAAAGTAATGAAGTTTTATAATTTTAGCTTAACGATCAAGTAAATATGTGTTAATTGAAAAGGAAAAATAAGAAAAAAATTAAAAAATCCCCTGTAAATCGGGAGGAGGGTGATTTTTAATGTCATAAAATTATCAGTTATTTTTTCGAGTAAATATGTGTCAAGTATAGGTTCCATATATAACTAAAGCATACAATAGTAAAAAAACGATACTTACGGTCTAGACATTTTTATAGCACTTTTTATCACAGTAGGTAGCACAAACTAAGTTTCTTTCCAATTGCCGTGAAATCACCTAGTGACATTGACAACTAATTAGTGATGTGTGTTGCCACATAGAATAAATAAAAAGTAGTATTTAATGGCATTACTAATTATTAGAAAAAAATAAAAAATATATTTAACTATTGTATAAAATCACGGCTAAACATACGTCACCTACAGGTGACACTGGGAATTGAAGAGTTAATTAGATTTCAATAATTGATGATTACTTAGCACATGAGGTTCACTTTCAACACGTTCCTAATTACACCAGTACTTTTCGATCATTATCAACCTGGCCATTCCTGCATGTGGATATTCCTCTTCGTACCAACTCACGTCAGGCGTCAATTTTTTTAACTGTTCACAGTAACAATACAAATAGCCAAACAAACTCTTGGCTCAAACTCTCCCCAAAGAGCTCTCTATTATTTTCCATTATCACGAAACAAATATAAATTTCTTTTATTTCGCGCAATCTTTCGAGATTTCGAGCGTAGCTTATATAAATTGGCTTCCACCGTTTTCACGCAGCAAGTGAATCTCATGACATCGGCATTACTGGGCTAGATAGAAGGGAAGTTTCCGAGATAGGAGAAACGTCACGTACCGGGTAGGACGTCATGAACGATGTGTGTTATATAACGCGTATATACGGTGTCGGGGCGATCCGGTGACGTATATCTTCGCGGCACACGGGACGCTCGGCAAACCCCTTAACTCCGTAATACTAGTCTCTCTTCTATCCGTATACAGCCTAGCACTTCGAATACCCAGTTTCAGGTAGTGCACGAAATGTCGAGGGACACAGCACGGCGACGTTCCCACGTCGTTTCTCTGCCACTGCGCAACACCCACGAATTATTGTCCGTCTTTTGCACCAACGGCAATGCGCCCCCTTAACTCTCTATACACGTATATTCCCCTCGAGCGTTCAAAACGTGGTAAACCGACTCTTCTTTGGCCCCGTACAAAGAAAGATTTGTGGCTTATCCCACCGGTTGGTGGTTCACGTCTTACTGTTCTTTCCTAGCCTTCCTAACTCGAAACTTAACCCTTGACCCATCGGTCACTTCGACGCTTACTTTCCAACGCGACAATTTTTTTCGCAATATTCGTATCGTATATTGGAAATAAATAAATTGTTTTTGTTCGTTGACTTTTTGGCTGCTACCTAGGACAATTTTCAGCTATGTATTTTCGGTTGTTCGAGGGCTGCATTTGATGCAAGATCGCTTGATGGTCCAATGCAAACGAATTTATGGCAGACAAACCATTTTGCACCGCATAAAATCTCATTCTACCAACTGGAGTGAAATAATAGAAGCACTGCACCACTTTTTTTTGTCTGTTTCGTCGGCTGAACGGAACTCCCCGATATTGGAAAAAAAACATGTATCTTTAGTTTTTAATTAAGGGCTATTTTAGAATGAGGGTATCATAGCACTGTGTCTATTGTCCGTTTGGGTATACAGCCCAACATTTGTCGATCCAATAGTACTGGTGTCTATTATCAGAAGTCGTTTGTTTTCGGCTTGAAAATGAAGTCTCCTCTTGATATCCAGTCATGCGCATCGCTATAAATTCCTATGATTTCTTCGGTCGGTATATCTTTGCGCTTCGCTTCATCGAAAACTCTGTTCTTTCGCTTGTTTCAGATACTAACACGAAAAGAATATAGAAAAGAGCGTAGGGGAGGAAAGAATCGTATCGTGTCACGACTAACAACAAGGGCGAAGGCGAGAATTAAAGAAAACGCTATTTCGTTGATGGAATTATGTCTCCGCCGAGAAAACCAACGTATCGACTCGAGTCATAACCAAGCACCGAGAGTGACCGCTTAGCGCGAAAAAAATATCACGCATAAAAGCATCTCTGTTAACTCAAAGCTTGCAGTGTGTGAAAATATGGCCATAGGGCAGAAATAAAGAGGAAAAATAGTGTGAAGAAAGGCAACCGAGCCACGCGTACTTCGAGCCTGAGCTTGAAGGTTTCGTCCAACCCTCCGAGCAGCCCACCCTTCGGGCACTGACCAACGTGAAAGTCGTCGAGCCGACTAATCGCAAATGCGAATGTTTCAGTCCTAAAGAGCGCATCCACGGATTTTCAGGACGTTGCAAACGGTAAGACAGTTTTTCGAAATTTATCTTTCACCTGCTCGTTAACACAAGAATTTTTTTGTGTTCAAAAAGACCGTGCTTTTTTGTAATTGTAAAAGTACTAGTATGAACGATTGGTCGGGGAAATATGCAAAAATATGCTAAGAGAACAAACAAATTTACTTTCCAAATTACTTTCATCCGCCAAAATACTTTCATCTAGCGTTTCTACTGAGATATCAATTTATAACAAGAAAGATAATAGCTTTTGTACTTAAACAATTATGGATTCTCATTCCAGAAAATTTCAAGAAAAATAGTGATTTTTGTCAAACTTTTTGAACATTTTGAAACGCTGAAAACTTTACGTGGACCAGCGTCGCAAACAGCGAAAGCAGAAAAATTACGACTCGATTGGGCCGGTTTAAAATATCAAGTTGTAAAATCATTTCAAACCCAATAGAAACCTCGATACGATCACTACTGTCTGTCATAACCAAACACCCATGTATATCCAGGGAAAAAAATCTGATGGCTCAAATGCTAAATAAAAATCCAAGCGTTGCATTTATTTTCCACTTCCACTATTCGATACAATGCCATTTCCATAGTCGATGAACTTTTTTCTTTCCCGTCCCGTATAACACTCGAATATCTCTTATCGCTACATTTTCGTTCAAGATTCCTGCTCGCCGAGCAGTAGTGATTCGAGTGGTGCAATTTTATGTGCCTGTATATATACGTATCTGGGAAATATTCGATATTTGCGGTCCAGTCGGATCCCCTTTCACTGGAAAAAATTCACGTCCCTCACGCTGCGGCAGACAGAAAACGCTGACTGCCCAATAGTCTATCGAGCTTCGTGCCTTCAACTATATTATATCTGGGGGATAGAGAACTTTGCTTTTTTTGTATATGTCGCGAACACAAATACGAATGAAATATTAATAAAAGAGTATCTCAAGTGCATCCCGACCTGGATAAGGTATAGAGGCAACGTTTCGTATTTAATTTGTCGATTAGTTTAGTTTTTTCTATAAAGTCTGTCATTTCGTTTAACTCTTTGAAGCACACATTTTTTTAAATGATCTTGAGATCGTGAAACTTCTTACTCGGAAATTTTCTGGGCCGCTGATTATGAGTCCACTATCAGATTTTCAAAATTCAAAATGGCAGATCCAAAATGGCGAGCGCCAAAACACTGAGTCAAAATTCTCATCAGTACTCCCGTATAGTTACGTTTTGACGTCCGCCATATTGGACCCGCTATTTCGAATTTTGCAAATCTGACAACGGATTTATAATCAGTGACCCCAAAAACTCACTTATTTCAAGTTTCAAGTTATTTCCTTGAATAGATTCTTCAAAAATGAATTTAAAAAAAACGATCTTTTTCTAGTTTATTTATTGATAGATATTACATTATTAGATGAAGTAAAAAGTTCTGAGGGCTTTTTCGTTTTATTTCGACGATGAAGTTAACATAGGATTATCGAATTCAGATCAAATATGCGTCATTTCGTTCGATAACTTTTGTCTATTTTGAAGGTAATTTCATAATCCCGCGATCGACGAACTCCTCGGCTCTATTGGTAAAAAAACATGAGCAGCTCATTTTCACAAGCCTCTCTTGAGGTCAGTTTTGTACCATCAAGAAAATTTTGCAAATGCTTGAAAAGGTGTTTATCGTTTAATTATCACCAATATTATCACCGACGATATAATCACCAACCCAAGCTCTCGGAGCTTCTGGTGCGTCGTTAAAGATGTGCGTGGCCTGGCGTTGTCTTGATGGAACACAACACTCTTCCTCTTGGCCAAATCTGGCCGTTTCTGGTCGATCTCCTGGTTCAATCTGTTCATTTGTTGATAGTAGAAGTCCGAATTGAGTGTTTGGTCCGATGGGAGCAACTCGTAGTGGATGATTCCCTACAACTCCACCAAAGATATAGCAAAGCCTTCTTGGCCGTTAATCCGGGCTTGGCGATTGTTTAGGCCGGTTTACCTCGATTGGTCCACGATCTTTTTCAGCTGTTGTTCTCGCACGTGATCCATTTGCCATCGCCAGTCACTATCTGCTTAAAAAATTAGTCGTTTTCGTTACGTTTCAGCAAAGAATCGCAGGCATCAATTCGGTCCAAATGTTCTTTTGCGTTGATTCATGTGACACCCATACATCAAGCTTCTTCTTGATGCTTTATGCAAATGATAGCAAACGGTTTTCTGGCTAATTGTCAGTTCCTGGACACATGCCGATCGGACTCGACGATTTCCATGATTTTATCGACATTTTTGACGATTGGTTTACCAAACTGGGTCTCATCTTTGATGACCATATTACCAGAGTGGAATTGTTGAAACCACCAGTTTGCTGTTGCATTCGATAATGTTTCGCATTCATAAATAGCACATATTTGCCCCCTGCTCCACCTTTTTACTTTGGTCGTCGTGGTACCAAAAAATGTATCGAATTTTCACTTTTTTACCTCTATTTTGAAACGCTGTAACACAGCGGCTTCGTCAAACCCGAAACTGTTAAAGACCATTTTTTGAATCGTGATAGCACCTTTAAATTGCCCTATATTATGATCCGTCGCGATGTACCTATACATCAAGGAATATGGCTCACTAGACATGTAGCAGAAAATACCTAGAACTTTTTACTTCACGTAATATAAACAATTATACCAATTGAATTCTATTTATAAGTTCTCTTATCACTCCAGTAACTAAGAAAAGCAAAAAGACCGAACCTGAAAACGGTAAAAAGTGAATTAATGAGAAAAATGTAAGGAAATCACGGTGGAATGTGGATTACATGCTTCGCAGGGTTAAGAATCATCATATATCAGCATTTACTAGCTTCATTTCTTTGCCTTAAAAAATCGAAAACTGAGATTATACCATAAATCTGCCAAATGTTTCTTACGCCACGAAAGTACCGCGACAATGTTGCTTCCGCCACAATTTTCAAGCTTCAACTGCGCATAGTTTTTTTTCGTAAGGAAAACAGTCAAAATATGTTTTTGGCTTTTTTCAGGTTTCAATTCGTGAAGCGCGAGTTCTGTCGGTTATAAATAGTTGGTCGATAAGATTCGTTCGTGAAGGAACGGTAAGTCGAGAGGGCAATCACTGTACTCGTTGGTCCGTCGTGGTGTTGTCCGCCGGGGGTGGCGGCGGTGGAGACGGCGGTTGCAACCGTCGGCGTGAGATCGCAAGACGCGGTGGTGGCGGTCCTGGGACCCCCTGTCTTGCCACCATCAGCTCCTCGGTCGCGGGGAGCGCGGGGGGATGTGGCCCCGTGGTGGGGGTCCCCTCCTACAAGAAACGTCAAGGTAAACCAAATGAAGAAATTGTCGTTAAATCCGCTTTTTAATGAATTGCGATACTGAGCCAAACAATTGCATAGGTTTTCAAAGTCTATGAGAAAAGTCGATTTCGATGATCCTAAACAGGAAGAATTGTGTTTAACCGTCCGGTCAATGACCAGGTACCCGGGTATCCATTTCAGCTTTGCAGATAGAATTTGTTAACGTTTTCTTTAAAAAAGTTCTGAAATGGATACCCGGGTACCTGGTCATTGACCGGACGGTCAAAGCTTAGAGATCGGGAAGAAAACTGTTTTTGGACGCAGGTGGGGCAGGATCGTGGGGTCGCGGCGGTCGCGATCGGGGCAGAGACCGCGGGGGCGGCGCTTCGACCTTACTCGGTCCCGGTGCCGCCCCCGCGAATTATCCCCCAGGACTTGAGGGAGTTGGCCCTGGATTTCGTGAAGTCGTGAACATCCTCGGCGAAAGAAATCAGGTTGGGACGCTCAGCGGTGTTGGTCCACCGCCTGGTACGTCAGCTAGCAAAGAACCCGAAGATGACGAGGAGGGTCCACCACCCAAGAAACCACCGAGGCCTCTCTACAGACGTTTCATAAACTACGTACGACAAGCTTGGACCGGCGTTAAATTTGCTCTAGGTATACTAATCGCTTGACGCACCGCTTTAGCTGCTTTCACCCATCATACCCGAACGATAAAGCTAATCCATTGTTTAATTTCCCTAATAAATTGAAAAAATCATTTTTCATATGCCACTCTATTTTTAATGGCAAGTCACATTTTCAGTTGATAGAAACGTATTGAATATATCGGTACTATTACTTCTAATTACTTGTTTTCCATATTCATAGACATTGAAAAAACAAATTCAATTGCGAACGAAACCTGTGATAGACATGCCTCTTCACGAGCTGCAAAGTACCACAAGTCCACATTACTATACGGGCTTTACTTATCTTCAAGGACGTTGAATTTCATGCCTCGTTTAGTCCCTCAGAGATATATCACCCGAGAATCAACCCCTGCCTTTGAGCACTCTGCCCTTTTCCTGGGTGGGAAAAAAAACTTTCAACCTTTCCCGTAGTTCGATTTGATCTTTCGAGATACCTTTCAACCACGACATCCAGTGACGATAACCGAGAACCTGGGTTTTAAGGTTGCATCTAACTGTGTCTAATTGATTTTACGAGTAATACAAATAATGTAAAATTCGATGTACAATCTCTATTCTCATTGATCTATTCTCATATAACAAAAACATCCAATCCAATGAAAACTGCTATTTGTTGCTCAGTTAGAAATGGATGTTTTAACGATTTTCCATGATGACGTCACAAATGCATCGGCACGAAAACTAGACTATCGTAATTTACCATCGAATCGTACCTTCATGAAGATCGAGCTTGAAATCGTATTTGGAGTGTATTTTAGAGGATATCGTGTACACAGTGTGAACAACGAGATCGATAAAAGAGAAATCACTTGTGAAAATAGCATAGGTGAACGTATCCGTGAAGTAGGTAGAACTGAATACAGACTGGTAGCGGTTGGAGAGCACGCCCTCCTCGATCACATATCGGGATGGGTGCAGGAGCCACAACTGGACCAAGCGGAGCGTAAACACTGCGTCTGGCTACAGCCGTGATACGCGCAGTACCGTCAACGCCAAATCAATCGTCGAAGCCCCCCCTCGCCTCCCATTCGGCACTATTACGTCCGTAGGTCATTGAATGAAAGTTACACGCTCAAACGGTCGATCTTGAAACGTACGAATAACGTAGGCCTCGTACTGGTAGCACTTTACTCGCGAGATTTGAATAGCCTCATTGTCAAATTCGAAAGGGTCATAGAGTTTCGAATCGTCAACGAGACCAAGTGGCGCGTTGCGTATCGACACTTTGACGTACATGTGTGCCGCATCACCTATAGTTCGTACTGCACCAATCCATGCAGTCCTGCAGTTTCGAGGATTGATCGATTGCCGAGTTATTCAGATAATACTTTCCATCAAAGTGATATTCTAGACACCAGACGGGATTCATTGTTACCTATGCAAATATTGTCTAACAATGGATAACAATCTGGATAATCTGTGATAAATACTACAGATATTAAAAGTGAATTAGCTGTGATAAATAATATGGACAACTCAAGGGCATGACGAACATCGACATAATCTCACAATTTTTCGAAATCCGTTTCCTCGGCGTCAATTAAGTTTACAGCGGAAAATTCATAGAGACAGAAATAGATTCTTGAATTTTACGATAAAAATGTTTGGTAAAACTTTAGAAATACGTTGCTATTTTACGGACTTGCGACGAAGAGTGGCGAGTATGGAGGGGAAGGGGGTATAACCCCCTACTAATTTCGCCCGCCGGAAATACAACAAACAAACCCAAACGAACAAAGAAAACCAAACTTTTTACGAATTTAAAAAAATTTCTTTAAAATATTTAAACGCAACTCCGGCAGACAAATTTACAACCGACGTTTAGGGGCGAAGTCCCTTAAGCCCTTTACACTTCCAGAAACCACGAATTCACGCGACGCATTTCTAAAGTCAACCGAAATGTTTTGTCCTTGAGAAATTGCGATTTAAAAATTTCGACTATCTCTCTCGCACTCGTGTGTCACGTTTTCGACATGTCCTTAACCAAATAATGCATCACTTGGACAGAAGATAGGTCAGATAAGATGATCCATGGGATAGATAAACTCATTGAAAATTACGTTTCGAAACGAATCTTTGATTTGTACTTTCCATGAAGAAACCTATATAAACGGAATATGGAATTTTTGCGATTCCGTGGATTTCACACTATACATTGAAAAATAGTGCGGATTACGGAATTATGAAGAACGTAAGGCTAGCAACTTGAGTCGTTGCCGAGTAGTGCTTCGAAAATGAGTGAAAACGAATGAAGTGAAAAAATACAATGGACAAGTGTGAAATTCAGAGAGAAACCAGGAACCCTCGGTGTTTGATAATGGCCCGTAGGCCGCACGCGGTTTCACTTCTCTGCTTGGCATTGTCTCACCGGTTCGCGAATACTCGAAAAAAATTTCAAACTTCTCAGTGAAGAGCCAAATTTGTAAAGCTTGGGAAAATTGCGGACTCGAAAAAGACACAGTCGAGTATGAAGCGTGGTACGAATAGTACCGCGAAGAATGCCACGCTAATCACGAAAGAAGTGGTGGGCAAAATGGAAGTAGAAAGTGTCATTGAAATGTTTGAAAGGTCTACGGAAAGCACAATGGGGAGGACAGAAACTATATCGGTAGCGATGACAGAAAGATCTCCACAGATCTCGTAAAACCACCGAATGCCATGACTCCATTATCGCAACGACACTTCGCATCTGAGAACACTATGGATCGGTCAAAAGAGGAAGCTAAAAATCAGCTATTAGCAGTCATCAATCCTGTCATTATTTATTAATTCCTGTTAATTCGATTACACGTAACACCTGTGAAAGTCACCGGCAAAAAATAACAAACAAAAACTTCCTATTTTATTTTAACCGTCCGGTCAATGACCAGGTATCCGGGTATCCATTTCAGCTCTGCAGATAGAATTTATTAACTTTTTCTTTCAAAAAACTGTATAACCGTCCGGATCCCCGAAATTTGAGTAGTTTGAAACCTAGTTTTTGTCAAATTTTTTTATAATCAATTATTTAATAATAGTTATTAACGATCAAACGATCGAACGAAATTAAAAACGATATTGTTTATTTTTTATTTTAAAGTCAAATTACCATAGTTAATTAACAACAATAGTTAATAACTATTATTAAATAATTGATTATAAAAAAAATTTGACAAAAATTGGGTTTCAAACTATTTAAATTTCGGGGATCCAGACGATTATACAGTTTTTGAAAGAAAAAGTTAATAAATTCTATCTGCAAAGCTGAAATGGATACCCGGGTACCTGGTCATTGACCGGACGGTTAATACAGTATCAAACATGGCGTAAAAACTATTATATTATTCCATTATCTTTATTTAAAAATGTATTTCCACGAGAATCTCTTTTTCGCGTGCATCAGAACGACCTTTCAACGTTGACAAAAAACTAACCAAAATCCAGAGATATTCAAGCTAAAGTGCATACATCCAAAATAGACACGAACCAATATTTAAGGATTATTCTTCGAAAATTGGGTTATGTTGATGTTTTTATCGAGTTATAAACCTAGGCTCAGAAATCGTGACAAAGCGGATCGATTTTCTTCGGGAATGTTGGCGAACGCGGCTTGAAGGAATCACATCGTTAGTCGCTTGACTGCACCGTAGTGATAACAAAGGTAGCTACAATGAAATTCCAAGCCCAGAGAAAGTTAGAGAGTACCTCCCTCAGCCAATGGTCAGATCTCGAGCCAACATCTGTGAAGGATTATACCAGTGGTGTGGACGAAAGGCTCAATGCGATAAGATTCGACGTAAGCATTCTGCGGTCGAAAACGGGCTTCAATGTTGCCCAAAAGGCTTTGCTGCTCAAGCTCGTTTCACTTAGAAAGGAGCTTCGACTCCCTTGGAAATACGAAATCTTACATTCTTAATACGAAACCGTGACTCTATCAAATAAAAATTCGTAAGGATCGGTTGCTGTAGTAACCACTCAGCATTTCAAAGAACCTTCGATAAGACCCTTAAAAAAAGGGACAACCTTCCAGCTGTACTCGAGTGTTCCAAAAAATCATTTACCTCGGTTGAACGCACCTAATGGACGCGGCGCGAAATTTTCTGCATTGATAAAACTTTCAGACTAATGGGATTTCAGATTCGGAATACGAAGAGGAACAGACACCGAGATACAGGCCGGATTCTCTCGCGAGCTTGTGCAGAGCTACCCGCTTCACCGAGGCTGAACTCAAAAGAATTTATCGAGGTTTCAAAGCCGAGTGTCCCACGGGAGTGGTCAGAGAGGATACCTTCAAGTGCATCTATTCTCAATTTTTTCCCCAAGGAGGTTAGTTATACTTCGCACTGTATCACTTTAAATGCTTCAGAATGACGCAACTGTTGGCGTCCGGATTTGAATTTCAAGCAAATGCCTCTTCCTTGCTAGAGGATTCGATAGGTCTTTTTAGGAAATCACAAAACGACGTATTTACGATGATATTGTACTTTGAAATTAAGGGCATGGGGAACATCGAGATAACCTCACAAATTTTCAAAATCCATTTTCTCGGCGTCGATTAAATTCACGGCGGAAAATCAAGCATCAGTCTTTGTAGAATTCATAGAGAAAGAAATAGATGCTTGAATTTTACGATAAAAATGTTTCGTCCTTGAGAAATTGCGATTTTAACATTTCGACAATCTCTCTCGTCTTCGACATGCCCTTAACCCTACAATGCATGATTTTTTAAATCTGTTTGGAAAAAAATATTATGTGCTATTTTAGGCCTCAATATCGTAAAAAATAGTAAACAAAAATTTTAAACATTAAAAAGTAAAAATTAAAAGTTCCATATCGGGAACGTTGATAAAAATCACTTTATCAACATCAAAATACAAATTATTTGAAAAAATACACTTACCTCGTAATAGTTGACAGTCCAACAAGAGTGTAGATATTTTTTTCTATTTCAAAATACAAAATAAGTCAATTTTATGAAATTCCAAACTTCGACAAGTACAGAGTTTGGTGAAAAGACCGACGAATGCTCGCACCAAAACTTCATTCTGTCTTCCTCTAACGACATCTACCTAAAATTATATCAACTAGGACATGAATAACTGCATCTAGTTTCCTCGTATTCTCAAAAGATGTCGCTACACGTTACGAATTCGGAGTGAGATTAGATTTTGTTAGTTGTGCCACATGTGGCACAATATGCAATGTAGGGTTAACTTCGAACGATAAAAAAAAAATAGTTCGATGTTAGTCCAGCGTATGTGAACATGATCGAAAAGTACAGAATTAAAAAAAGTTAAAAAAATATAATTCTTACGATATTTCTACACCATATTCGAACCAATAAAAAAATGGTCAAATATTTTCTTTTTCTACTCGGATATAATGCGTGAAATAAATCATCAGTCACATTCTAAATAAATATCTGTACTCGTTTATTCATCGAGCCATCACTAGCAAGAGAATAATCAACCCGTCGTGCATGGCAAAAGAAAAAAAAAGAAACTCGGGCTTTATGCGGTGACTGGCCGGGGTGTTCAACGCTTATTAACGTTGATTACGCGATTCTCTTACCTTCCCTCCAGTATAATACTCTTCATACATATATGTAGTACGATAGTGTGGTGAACGTATCAGTGAAATGGCACGCTGAACAATTCACCGTGTAATGGAATAATGGGATTGACGTTCCTGTAGTGTAAAGCTCAGCTACACTAGTGCGTGTCGGGGAAAGGCTTGTGAACGCGCGAGTGAATACATGCAAATTTCAATTGGTATTGCGTTCCGTTTAATACATTTTTTATTAAATCCTCGAATTATGGATTCGTTTGCGGTTACTCTTTACTCATCAATCCTCATCGATTGTCCAAAAAAAATGGCTCGTGGTGAAGCGAAAGTTCTTTGGCTTCCATCAACAACGTTTGAACGCTATTTAAAATTAGAGTAATTTTCAGCAGCAACGCTTAAACGTTGACAATCAATTTTTTTTGGTAGAATTATTTCAGATTGCTTTCTTCCCTTTTGGATAAATCCAAGCTGTTTCAAAAATACTACTCGTTTAGACGAAACCCGATTTGATAAATTTGGCAACAACAATTGCCTCGAAGAAACACTCTATGAAAAATCGGCCAAAGTAACATAATATAAACGATTGATGATTTTAAAAAACTATCCCAGTGATGGGTAGAATACGCAGTTTTCGTTTTCGTTAAGGGTCTTTAATTAATGTGTATAAAGGGTTACACCCTTTATACACATTATTTACGATTACGATTTATGACGTATTAAAAAAAAACTCCTTACAAGATCTCGTTCAAACCAA